>OMLF01011230.1:59930-75181 GCA_900302615.1 Holocentrus rufus
CTGTAAAAAAAAAAAAAAAAAAATGTCCCGTCAGTGCCTCTGTGTAGATGTCCCCTGCTTTGCTGATGGCTCTTCACAGAGTGGAATCAACAGCAGGGTATGACTGAATTTCCCACTGTCAAATTAATCTCAAGCAGACACGTGTGGACACCAGCTGGGATGTGCATAAATGCATATGGACATCCTCAGGCATAAATGCATAGACATACACATGGACACACACACACACCACGCACTTGAATACAGGTAACGCAGGCACGCACACACACACACACACACACACACATATAAAAAGCCACACACACAAATCTCAGTCCAAACTGTGCATGGTTTGTTTCTCTGTTCCTTTCTTCTCCGGGCTTATCACAGTTCCTATGCAGCATCAAAGATGACGACTGACAGTTTAAACATCAAATAAGAACGACTGGCCCTACAGAACTGGTGACGGCAGCATTGAGACGCACATGCACACATGGTGATACGGGTAGAAAGCTGTGAAGAAGCTTTGCTCGGTATTCCTTTAAACAATGCCCGCTTCTATCTCAATCACCTGTTGTGTGTCTATAGCTGACACATGAATATAACAATAGAAAAGCATGTGGCAAGATATCTAAATCGGAATGCACTTTATTTTAGGGACACGCTATGTTTATGTCAGACAAATTTAGCTTACCCTCAGAGTCTCTGAGGGAGCTAATATCTCAGCTGACAGCTTCAGCATCAAAAAACAAACGGGACATCATAATCTGTATATACTTAACATTCAATACACTGAGAGAGATCCAACGCAAGGGGTAAGCAAACAGCCCAGGAGCGACCTAGATCCATTTTTAAAAAGAATTCAGTTATTTATTTTAATGTACGTCATTTTATTTACCTTGAAACTGTGACACTGTCATGTGTCTAGATGCATTTCTAAATATGTCTTTTGAGTACATGTAACACTGTGGCACTCTAATAATGCACAACAAATTTCTGAGTAATTCAGATAAACTATTATATTTTGTTGTATCATAATTTATCCTATATATATCATCACAATATCGTATTGTATATCGGGTTGTACTGTTTTATATGATATATTATATGTTCGGCAATGTGTAGTATACATGCCATGCAGTTATGGTTTTTGGTATAAGTTTCTGCTAAAATAAAACTGTCTGCACTGTCAGACTTTCTTTAACAATTAATTAGAGCTGACAGAGAAGAATCAAAGTCGCAGTAAGACAGTGATTGATTATTTTGTTTGTTTTTCAGCAGAATGCAACCATTTAATGTTCCAACATGACCATCCACAGCTTGATTCATGGGTTTTGAACAAAGGTTTGATTGCATCTGCTGCTATTGTAACTGCTTTTGCCGAGCAGTTGCTTCAAGATAAGGTAAAGGTAGTTATGAGGTAAAACCTCCTTTTCCCCTGTTTACAGTGTGTTAATGTTCAGAGCAAGAATTTTGCACGTCTCTCTGTGGAGCAGTTAGTTAAATCAAGAATAATTAAATTCCTCTCCCATGCACATCTGTGTTCATAAGGGGTGTCTGATAGCTTTTCCTACCTAGCTGACTATCAAAGTACACCACAGAGTAATTGGTACAGATAGAGTAAACAATCCTTGGTTTAAGACTTAAGTGTCATTATGTGAATACCTCGGCTTGTGAGTGTTTGAAACGTGTGTGAATTTATTTTCTGTTGTTTCATGTCAGTGTGTGTGTGTTTCTACAGTATAAGACAGCACTGTTTCAAGGGAAAACTCTTTAAGCCAAGGGAAAGAGTCAAAAGATTGAAAAAAAGTTGAAAGATTCATGGTTATGTTGCAGAACATTGTTGCAAATCATCTTCTAATGTTTTTTTATTATCTCAGATAGGCTTTTTATTTGTTTGCCAGCATGTAGCTATTATGGGATATAATCAGTGTGTTAACAAAACAAGAGAAAAAAAATCACTTTTCAAAACCAATTTTAAACCTACACATTGCGGAAATACACATTCCTTTATGAGAACTACAAATAAAAGATATGACAAAATATTTGCAGTGTTGTAAGAATTAAAGCAAATGTTAGTGAAGCAAAATAAAGAATATATGTTTCATTCTCAATTCTCTATCTGCGATAAAAATGGACAATTATGGAGGAAAAATGTGCTCTACACAAGTCATACTGGACATTGTGATATGAAAGAACTCAATATCTTCACTACAAAAAGTCTTTATTTTTATTATCTGCACAATCAATCAGTAAAGCAGTTGGAACACGGAGCATTTGGCAAAACACACCTCCCCCCAGGGCAACAAATGCTGCATAAAAATGAAAATATTGGTCATCAGTGGGATGTCCACTTGAAGTTACTCCTACAGTTGGTGTGATACAATTATCAGACCATTGTGGAGCTACTGTGAATATTTCAATTGTCCTCAGCAACCCAACAAAAGGCTACTCCCATTTTTCTGTTTGGATTTGACCTTTTTTTGCTCCGCGGTTTTCAATTATGTTTGGGTTTACCATTTGTACCTTTTGTGGGCTTATTAGTGGGCCTACAACACAAAAGTAAACCATAATGATTATGTCTCACACACAATACCTGGCAAAAATAATCATGTTGTTATGTTTGTTTATGCGGCTCTAGCATGCAGTCAGAAGTGTAAGACAGATTTGAGGATGTATGGTAAAATAACTAAGCGGTGGGGTGTTAAAGAATGGAAAGGAAAATCATGTAAATGCATTAATGCTTAAGGGAAAGCTTTGTAGTAATATGATGGCTTAAGAATGTGAGAACATAGAAGTCAAAATGTAAAATAGAAATGAAAAGGAGGACAAGATACAAAGGTTAAATCAGTATGTGCTAAGCCTGCGGTGGATGACCCTGCATGGCCTCCACGCACTGCTCACCTCTGCGCCAGAGGAAATGATAAGAGCATTCTCACAGACATGAATCTTAAAACCATAGGGAGAGGCCTTGCATTTTTCCTGTATTCTGCCTTGCAAAGATGAACGAATGTTAAGATATCTTGTGCCCTACAGATGATCTCCCTGTGATCGTTCAATTAGAGCACACTCCTCTCACTGGCACCAATTTGAACGGTTCAACCAATCCCTTATGCTCAATGAAGGAGCCAAATTTATTTTTTAAGACACCATAAGCGAATATGGCGGTGTTGCTAATCTGTTTCTTTTTGATATTCTTTACACTGTGTAAGATGAAATATCCAGAACTGCATGGTGCACCGTATCAGCTGAGGATCAGGGAGAAATGTGGGTAGTAAACAGCTTTGATGATTTACACAGAGAGAAATGACAGGGAGCATATACATTTCTTTTGAAATGCATATGCTGTCAACGTCAGAAAAGAAAACTTTACTGAACTTGCTCAGTGTGCAGTGTGTTTCGCACAAAACAATGCTGAACAAAATGGTCACAAAGGGAATCAAGTACATCCTACGCATGTCAATAACAGGAGCTGCATGTAAGGGAAACTGAACGATTTATTGATATGGGCGAACTGCCTATAGGGATATCACAAAGAGCTGGTTTCACTTTAAACTGTGCTTATTAACCTTATTTTAATTACCCTGCAAACATACCTGCAAAACTCATTTTGCAGCTCACGATTGAGTCACGTTGTTTGTGTGTGCGTGTGTGTGTGTGTGTGTGTAGCTGGCTGGTGGCTTGTTGGTGTGTGAGTGCCAAGAATGTGCTGTTTGCTGCACAAGAGCATAAAACAATGTCAGAACTAAAAGAAAGTGCTGTGAAAATGGTGGAGAGATCCCCCCTCCTTCCATTAACTGCACCAAAAAAGTAACATAAATCGGCAGCTTGGGAGCATTTTGGATATCTAAAAAAAAAAATTGACCAGGTGGTTAATGAAGACAACACCCTGGTCCAAACCAGTTTGTGAAACATGCTGACGAAAAATTGCTGCCAAAGGAGCTCACACGTCTAACATGATTCAGAATCTCTGAGGCTGCCATCCGTCCTGCATGTACCAGTCAAGGTAAATAAATGCAAATAAAAATGATGTAGCTAATGTTAAGGTCTGACCCAAACTTACCCCGAACGCTCCACAGTGAAGGAGTTCTCTGTGCAACATTAGCCTACATTAACGTCTCCATTCATTTTTTTTTCTTAGTTTTTAAAAGGTAGGCCTTGATACTGTATTATTTATGACGTTTTCTGAGAAGGCAGTTTTCTGAAAGCTGCTTCAGCATACTGAACTCAAACATACCCTTTATTTATAAAGTGACCTTACATGCGTTATTTGCAGGACCAAAATAATCCTGTGAAAAATACAATACAACATTTACTGATAAAATGCTTATGTATTTTTTGCTTCTGTAATGTTGCACAGTAAATTAACAGATAATAAATGTAAAACTGTGAAACCATGATTACTTCCTCAGACAATAATTGTAAAGTAATTGCACCATCAAAATCTCATATTATGCCATTCCCATCCTCCCTAACACAGGGATTTGATGCAGTTCAGTCAACATTTATTGGGTAACTATAAGATAAACTATTCTAATATTCAGTGTTAACTTGTATTGATTGTTTGCTGATGTCTGAAGTTAAGTTTAGCTATCATACATGGCACTGTGGTGCAGTGGATAGCAAGATGGTTCTGGGTTTGAAATTCCCCATAGGTGTGAGTGTGTTTGCCCTGTGATGGACCGTCCAGGGTGTCTCCACGCCTTCTGTCCACAGTACTCTGGGACCCTGACTAAGATAAGTAATGGAAACAGAATGAATCATACATCAAACATCCTAAATCTGAAGTAAGCCAGGCTGTGTGTTTACTATCTGTAATGATATTTGCGATGCTGTAGAAAACTGTATCAAGCTCAAAGAACAGGAGCACCTACAAACATGTCAATATCTCCACTGAGAGCTTAACACTGAACACAAGCCTGAGTCTGGGCATAGTCGATACTCCAGTAAAGCGTGCAGATCAGAGTGAGGTCCAAGGTCAGCAATGAAGAAGATGCTGAGGACAATAGCAAAACCAACATGTTGCTTTTATACAAGAGTTTAGGATGATCATTTATTTTTCCATTATACTAAAATACACTTTGAATGTTTGATCACTCACATTTATGTCTATATTTGATGACTAATTTTGTTTGCTGTTTGTGTTTTTCTACATGTGTCCACAGAAATTAAATGTGCCCCTAGCAACAATGAAGCTCACTGCATTAAAGCTGACAGAAACTGTGAAAAATAGAACTTTATAACACCTTCTACCTGTAGATGCAAGAGGAAATACATATTAAATGTGCATTGCTTCAGAGAAAAATAGCAATGATCCTGATTCCAGCCACCTCCAATATTATCAACTCACAGTTGGTGACTTTCACTCTTTTGGCTCTATTGGCTGGCATCTACAACCTCAAAGCCCACTTGCCATTGCAGGGGGACTGCATATTCATAATAAATGCATTTTTTTTTTTGGTGCTTAGCTTGGAGAAGAATGGAAGCGAGGACCTTATTAGGAAAGAAACTCAGGATCCAGCATATGGTAAACACTCACCACTTGCTCCTGGAGCAGCTTGACTATTAAGAAGGAATTACTCTCCACGCTCTGAGCTACTGCTGCATATTCACGAGGTGTCCGGCATCAAGGTTAGGGTTGTGTTTTTTTCCCCCCTCATTTCTCTGCTGTTATGGGTGACACAGCAGTTTTGGAGGAAAGGCCCGGTGTGGACTCTGAGGTCGTCGAGGTGCCGCCTCTCTCATGCCTCCACACCAGATGGCAAGCCCTGTACCCCCCCCCCACCATCTCTCTCTCTCTCTCTGTCTTCCCTTTTCTCAGTTTTACTATGGTTGGCAGTTAATGCAATCCTCGCTGAGAGAGATATTGTCTGCTGCCAAAGATGGCACCGTGAGGCCCTGCCGTCAAGTCAAATGAATGCAGATGCATTTATGAGATGCAAGCTCCTGTTTACAGCCATAATTTCTCTCAATGGGGGTTTATCACTGCGAAGCGCCCTGCGTATAGATCATCTGTTAAACACATCTCATCTCTCTTGCTCGCTCCCTTCCACCCTCCCTCAGCAACACGGCAGCTAATTAGTTCTACCCAGTTTTGTACTAATTTACCGCAGTACTCCTGCGCCACTCCTCAAGCCTCAAAAGGTATTTAAAGATAAATGTGCCTGTGCCATTGTCGTCCGTTTGTGTGCGCTCCTGCCCGTCAGTGTGTTTTGCCTGATGAAGACGTGGTCTCGCCGGGATGATGTAGTCATGATAAGCAACTGTGAGTAGAACTGTGAGCTGAATCACGGGACTCGAGAGAACATGGCAGAGATAGAGATAGAGAAACAAAAAGGGAGAGAGAGAGGGAGAGAAAAGAGGCAGAGCCGCCCGAGCCTCTGGGCAGGGTAATTGTAATGGTGTGAAATGAATAAGGTCATTACTGTTAATGTCTTTCGGGGCCTTACAGTCTATTTGTCACGTCCTTTATGCACCCAGGCAATGCCTGGATTATGACACAAAGGCTAAAGTATAATTTGCATCACTTGAATATATAACAAACAGACAGTTCTCTTTTTATTTTTTCTATTTCTTTATATTTTACAAATGATGACTTTGCCTTAAGTAATGGAGCCACTCTTGGATGTGGATTACTGAACTGGAGCCATATTAAGGATTTTGGAGAGTTCTCCTGCATATTTTGTAAGTACTTTTTTTGACTCTATTTGATCAAACAACTTGGAGTCAGACATCAGACACCTCTCCACCATCAAATATTTCTCCCTCTGTGGCATATTTGTTACTGCGGGATATAATTACAAGTCCCAAGCCTCTAATATGAAATTGCAAGCATTGATTCTGACACTACAGTGACAACCTACACAAAGAAATGGCGACATATTGACAAGAGCTACTCGTGTGTTCGTGCCGCTGAATTCTGCCACACGTATCTATGTGCTGCTAATGACCCTCGACCTTCCTGGATGCCCCCGGGCCCCGCACAGCCCCATTTGTCTACTTGACGTGGCTGACAGTCTGTCTACCCAGCAGGTCCTCCCAGGCCTTACTTTCGGCCACTGACCCGCACTGATGAAAAACCAGACCGTCTGTTAGCTTTCTCAAGCCAGCCTTGTTGGCACTTGGTGCAACACACTATCACCCACGCACACACACTCATGAAAACACATTTATTCAAACAGCGCACATGCAGACGCTTTAGCGCAACCATCGGTGCATGCACACAAGCGCACAAGATCAAGAGTGCACATGCAGATACAAACACACACATATGCACAGTTGCCATCTTAACATGTCTGAGCTGGCACTGAGTGCCTGCACTAACACCATGGCTCCCGCCATATGGCCAGTGACATACTGCTCTTCATTAGGGCTCAAAGCAATGGCCCTCCGGGGCTGAGCTGTAACTCACTGACACATCAATGGCAAAAAGGCTTCTGCCCAAGTGGCCTGAATTACCTTAGGAGCATCCATTATACTGACTGCTGTGAGAAACAATGCCTCTGAGTCAAGGCTTCACAGATATATCAGTCGAAAGAGAATAACAGATGGAATTAGTGTTTTTTCAGGTAAAGCAATTTCAGGGGATAATTCAATATTTGCAGAAGGCTTTGATAAGAGTTGAGAATGTGGGAAGATGATGTGCAATTGTATTTCACTGAAGCAAGGGCCGGCATGTGCTGATTAATGTTGAGTTATGGTAAATCTCAGTAAAAGTCATCAAAGCATAGATTTCAGTTACTTTCTAAGAACAAGCTGTACGTTTCAAGGATATATCTGTCTTTTATTAGATGACAAAAATGTGCAGCAATCTTGACAAAATTAGAAAATTTGACACGATAACGCCTACATCCTCAATAAACTCCCAATTCAAGCCGGATCTAACTTCAAGGTGTTTCTGCTCCTGTATTATATCAAACATTACATGAGTTTCATTGTACTGCTCTGTTCATCAAATCTCACTGCACCATATATACCACCATGAACACTTCAATTACACGACCTCGGCTATCCAGCCAAAGCAGTCAAAAATAAAACTTCAGGAAGCAAAGGCTTTTCTTAATGCGTTTCTTTTCTTAGGAACTGCCTCCCTGCTGTAATTTGTGAGGCAAATTCTATAGGTGTCTTTAAAAAACACTCTTAAAGCCTATTTATTTTCCCTGCGGTGCAATATATAGGGGGAGCTGAGGCCCCTGAAAGCTCCCCTGAAAACAATGAATGCATGGATTAGAGGAAGTCTTTAAAAATTGCAGTCAGTTAAATATATAATAATGCAATCTGTATTCTATGATCACTCAAACTCGATTATAAGTGTTCATGACAAGACAAAATCATCTCTCATAAAACCAATTCAATGCAGGTTGATATTACGAACTGTTGCAGAGAGAGAGAGAGAGAGAGAGAGAGTGATTGACTGAGTTCATCTGCTTGTGTGAGTTTAGGTGCGTCTCCTATCTATTTCAGGCTGTGGCTGCTGCAGGGCAGTCTGTGCGTCCTCTGCGCTCCCTGACTTCTCCTCCCTGCTCACCTCTGGTGGGAGCTGTTGTCCTTGCACTGGTTCTTATTCCACAATGACCTTGATGGGCACAACAATGACGGTGACAGAGTTGATGTTTTTATTTTTTTTTTTTGTTCCCATGCCAGATCTGGATGTTCAGCTAAGAGTTGTTACTGTGTTTATTTAGTGTGTGGATTCAGTTTCTCCCTCATTTTGTTGTCTAAATGTGATCTAAATGTCTCCCCACTCTCAGCACTCAGCACCTATTAAACACCTGGCCATCCTTCCTCTGAGGCCTTTTCTAAAGTCTTTTACATTTTTTACCCTAATGAGGTTTTCATGGGAGTTTTTGTTCACTGAAAAAAATCTACATCTTGACAGGTCATTTAGTCTTTTATTTTTTTTATTTCTTTTATTTTTTATTCTAGTATTGAAATCCTATTCAAGGATAAATATGTTGAAACAAGACAGAATAAGGCAGATCAGCCCACTATTATCAAGAAAATGTCACTTGATTGAAGAAAATGCCTGAACAAGTTGATTAGCATTGGAAACGTGGGATTTTCTCATCTCACCCTCAGATTTCTTCATTGGTTTTATGAAAAAACAAGATTTTAACACTGAATTTGAAACTAAATTACGTGTTAAGATGAATAGTTTTTACAGTGTTGTCAGGGTCTAAGGTTGGGGCTGTGGTTTTCTTTGTTTGCCTTATTGTTTCATAGTGCTGGAGTTGTGAAGCTCTTTGAAACTGTGAGACTCTCAATAAGGACTATACCAATAAACTTGCTAGAGTCAGAAGTCAGAAGTTATTATCAGTCGGAAGTTATTCTTGTGGATCTGAAGGTCAAACTAATCAGAGAATATCTTTGCCTGTGCATGGACCCGCTGCACATGCAGCTCCGCACACATCTCCACAATAATCCCAGCAGACCCAGAGCGAATGTAAAACAGTTATTCAATTAGTCCAGTCTTTGTCACATTGTCAACTGGCTTCATGTGGGAACATGCGACGGTTTCCACCGCTTGCACCATCAGCTCTCTTTGATGAAGATTATTACACACGCTTCAACTGACTGTTCAGAACCACGGGGCTTTGAAGTGGCTGGGAAAGGTCATCCTTTGAAATTCCACTTGAATGCCCTGTCCCTTCCTACTTTGGTTAACTAACTCTAACTTTAAATAACGTGAATGTAATTGGCTATGGTTACACTTGTCATTTTAACATGATTTTCAAGATCTGATTTTAAAGATCAGATTTTATGAGACCACATTCCACACTTGGCCTGAAAATCCTATATACGCCTCCTATGACTGCATTTATTTAAATCTGTGTCCGCATTGCTACTCCCCCTCCTTCTGTCTCTTTACATTCCCTGTATACACATTATGACTGGACTGCAATGAGACTATGCAGAATTCTGACTACAAGATTAACACGTCCACCCCCATATCTGGTTTTGACGATCTGATTACCATGAGCAAAATCTTATTCTTAAACATCAAGTCTATCCATTCAATGTATCCTGGTGATATTGGATAAGAAAAGCCTTATTGAAATGCCAAGTATTCTAGTCCAGTAAACATCTAATTTAAGTTTCTTTGATAATTTAACATAGAGGAACTGATTGCATGTTGGTCACAAAGGATTACAAAAAGGGAAACTCTGTTTTGTGTAATTCTAGTAGTAATAGTTCTAGTCTATCATATATCTTTCTTGGGAGAGAAAAAACAGCTTTATTTCCCCTGTGTGTTTTCCGGGTGCCTTTATAAATGGTTTATATTCTGAATCTCCTAAATAACTCGATTCATTTTCTCTCAGATGAAAAATCCTGGGGAACCTTATTAACCTCGTCCAAATGAGGCAGTCAATAGCTATAATTGTGAATCAAAAGGTCAGGTCTTCTCCCCACGTCCGATGTGATGTTGCTGAGATCGTCCGTCCGACACATCATGAAAATGATAGTGATGGCAAATGGTGTTTCCTTTCCAGAGGAAATGCAATGTGTTCATTTGTGCTGGCAGCATGGGGACTGAACGGACAAATGAGTCCGCAGCATGCATGCACGTATGTGCACATGCACACGGGAGCACATCAGACAACAGGCTATCTTCCATGGCCTCTCTGATGGGTTTCTGTGTCCAGGGGGCTTGTCAGATTAATAGAGCTGAAGCATTCTGCCAACCGTGTTGCCTTTCTTTGTTTGGCTCCAGTGTAAACGCTTGGAAAGCCCCTTTACCATATGATGAAGTCCCAGCACTAATACAAAGCTGCAGAGACAGGTGTGTTAGGGGCCAGTTTGCAGCGATAAGGACAGAAAAGTGCGGGGGAGCTGGAGGGAGGAGCGATTAGGGAGGAGGCCAGGGATACCTGTGGGACTACCTAACCTCCCATCAGCCCTGCGGCCCTGCACAGATAAAAACAAACCTCTACAAACACCCCTGTCACCGCACGAGCATGAACATACCTCTCTGGACTGGGAGATAAAATGCATGCAGTGATAAACACACTATGGTGGTTGCTGTTCATTTTTTTTAAAATCGGGATATCTTGCTGTGCTGTGTTGGCCGAAAAGATCAGACTAATATAAACCAACAGTCCAAAACATACATTGTTTTTATTATTTTTCAAATTACCGATGATTATAAAATCCTTCATATTATAAACATTAACAATAGCAGCCGGAGTGTTCAAACAAAACTCTAGGTAGATGCTGTCATATATTTTCATTTCTTATTTAACCTTTAAAGTACATTTGAGATAAAAACTTCTTTGCCAAGGGCCCTCTGGCAAAGATAGGCAACACTGGATACAAAGATGTACAATGCATTGGCAAAAAACAGACAGCAACATGCCACAAATAAACATAAAAGGGGAAAGGAAAAGTGAGTGCTGAGCAGGAAAGGAGAGAGCTAAAGAGAGAGGGGGAGGAAAGCATCAAGACACAAATACCACATGAAAAACACTGGCAAGCTCTGACTGATTCCTGCTCCATAGACTTGATAATGTCCTTAAAATCTCCATGAGTAACCAAGTCCTTCAAATTTAAATCCTGTTGTGATACATTCTGGCAAGAGGGTGCAGAAAACTTGAATGCTTTAAAACTGTTAAATTGTCTACTGGCACTGGATGACTATGTTTGTCTGCTCACGCTTATTGTGACTTGTTTCCCCGTCTGATCACAATAAGAGCACTGCTTATTGTGGCGTACTTACATGATGTACACACATGAACCGTAATTGCCCCGCCTGTCTGTTTTTCCGCCTAATTGTGCCACGAACAAACAAATTAAGACCGTGTTGCACCCATTGTCGTGGTGAAACACCGAAAACATTATTGCCTGGAACCATCGAGTCATAGGTGGAAATTGTGTTTCAGATTAAAAGCTTAGTAGGTTGATTATCGGTCCCGGTTGAGTCAATGTGCAGCCTATGCGGGAGAACTGAGCATTTGCACCCGCCATGGTGATTAACTACATGTTCCTGACTTTTATTAGCGATCAAGCAGGGAGATTAAAAGCCATGGTGATCACAGAGGAAAACCGCATTCGAGAGGAGCACTGAACGCCGAGGGGTCTTTAAGTTTACCCGGGGCTTGCTCGGCGACTATATCTGTAAACTTAGAGCCCTCTGGAGAGCGCAGGTCCTCCAGCGTTGCTTGGAGGTACACAGCGAAAACATTCATCCCAAGCGATGCCGTTAGTTTGAACACAACCCTAAACGGCTCTCCGCTCTGCTTTGCTATCGGGCTTGAGAGCGATTCTTAGCGAGGCTCCTTCGGCTCGCGCGGCTCTGCCGTGGCGGTAAGTCTTGGGTTCTTATGAAATGAGATAGTCGTGTCACATTGAGCCATCACGCTGAGCTGTTGACATTTTGAGAGGTCCCCACTGTGTCATTGGAGGTGAAAAATGATCTGCAGCTTCATAACAATCTATAATGGATAGCGCCTCATGGGGACACTAAGCCCTAACAATGGGTTATCATCTAAAATGGGAGGGGTTACAGAGCCTCCAGTATGTACGCTCTCATTTACAATACCTCATGTCAGAGCTATGGATGAATGCAGATAAATCAGTGTTTACTGGCAAGAATACCAGCTAGCACATAAAGCCGTAACCGAGATAAAAACAACACGCTAATTCATCTTCATTTCAAATCACTTCATTTAATCTCCGCTTTATTCGCGCGCAGAAGGCGCAGTGACGAGGGGAAGCGTGCACGCTCGCCGATCAGTATGCCGAGCGCGGAGAGATAAGATTCATGCTCCCCCTGTCCCAAACTCCCCTGTGCCGCTGACAAAGTTGCAGGGAGATAGAGAAAAGCACCGAGGATTTCCAACAAATCGGTGGAAAGACCGTCGCCGCTGACTTCCCGTGTGAGTGAGCTGCCTCTCTTTAGAAGCTCCTGCACGTCACCGGCAGTGCATTAATTGGCCCAGCCCGGCCGGTAACAATAGGCTCTTATCAATGGCAGAGGGAGCGGAAAGCAGACAATGTGCCTGTGTGACGTCGAGAGTTAAGTATCGATCTCCACGTCATATAAGGATTTGACTGAATGCCAGGGTAATTAAGGGAAAACGGAAATGTGCACTCTCCATGGCCAGCTGGGCATAAAATAGAGCCCTGCGTGACCACAACGAGGAAGCACGTCAGTCATGATGACACGCAGTTTGATCCAATTTTGACAGAACTGCAGATACAGCGTGCACATTTACTGTTTATATGCACAGAGTAACCTGGCTTTTTGCCATATGTCAAACTCTCAAACTTAACAAGGGATGTAGTCTCATACATAGACTTAAAAATCTTGTTTTGCATAAAACAAGAGAAAAAAATATCTGCCAGTGGGATGAGATAGTCCCACTTGTTTCCAATGCAGCTTCACTTGTTTCAAGAGTTGCTCTGAGAGAAAGTATAAATATGATGGAACAAGGCAGAATAAGGCAGATCAGCCCACTAGTATCAAGAAAATGACACTTGAATCAAGAAAAATCAAATTGATTGGCATTGAAAACAATTGGAATTATCTCTTCCTACTGCCAGATTTATTATTTTTATTTATCTATTTATCTATTTATTAAACCAAATGGCTTGTTAAGATGGAGAGTTTTAGCTGAACCTTTAACAGTCTCATATAATTTTGAGAAATGACTATGAATACTTATGAATACTCTGAGTTGAACATGTCATTCATGAACATGTCATCTAAATTTTATGTTTAGGCAAATGAAACAACTTTGGTTAAGCTTAGATTTACGTTTAGGCAACGGCCAGCTTTGGTAAGGATCCAGCTGTGGTTTTGGTCCTGGTTACATAACAGAAAACTGCAAGGTGAACCTGAGTCCACCGTGCCGGTACAACGTCCAACCACTGCCTGCTAACGGTCATATTTCCTCTAGGTAAACCGTTCATGGTGGAAAATCACATTTCTCTCACTTTTCATGCACAGAGCATTGTGCTCATTTCACACAATTTCAGAAGACCAGGCTGACCTTTGATATCCTGCCGCTGAGTCTCCCTGTTGCCATGACTCCACCAGTTAACTGAATTTTCCTGCCCACCTGTCGTATCCTGCCCATAGATATAATGGTCAGCCAACAAAACCGCATTAAAAAGACACCCCTACCTGCTTCTTTCATTTATTGAGCTGTAGGTTACTTCTGTTGCAGAGGAATAAAAGATCTCAATAGTAATATTAACTCCCGCTAACTTCAATGCTTTTCATTAACATCGGCTATAATAGATATAATGTGAGTCAGAGTCTGCACAGACAGAAAAAATGCAAAAGTTAAAGAATTACGATTTGCATGTCATAGTAATCAGTCTCAGAATTGGGGTTTGAGTTTAACGGTGTTATCAAAGCATTTTAAAACACACTGTAAAACATTTACAAAACAAGGAAACATTGCAAAGGTTAAACCTAAGTGTGTTTTATGAGTGTATGTGTGCAATGTCTGCATATACACACACATGCATTTACATTTATCTTACCCCAGCATGTGACAAAATTAGATGTCAGTCAAGCATGTCTTTTTAAACAAGGTGTTAGAAAATCAATAACCTGCTCTTGAGAGTGTGATTGGCACAACAGTTGACTCGATCTCTCTGTCACCTCTCACCTCTCTCTCATCTGCCCTCCAGCCTGCCGGGAGCCCTCCTACATCAAGTATTCAGACACAGATGCCACAGCAAACATGCAGGTGGGTATTAACTGCCAGATCTACATAATTTCACAGACACAAACACGTAATACACACACACACACTCTAAATTTGTGTCCCCTGTTCACATGACATCCAATCAATTCATTCCAATCATACAGCGTTCACCGGAGAGTGTGTGCGTGTGTTTGTGTGTGCGCGCACGTGAACATGTGTCTGTACAACACATCTGTGATGGCGTAGAACAAATCTGTCGGGCAGAATGCGAGGATCATCAAAGAGAGTGGCTCTCACGGCAATTAGACGGTGGCTAATTAGTTCATGTTTGAAAATGCCATAAACAAATTCCTTTTTTTTTTTTTTTTTTTCCACCATCAGTCACACTCACCCTCGGCTTTTACACATTAATTAGATTGACACACAGTTCAGACACAGCTGCCAAACTAATTCTTAGGTGTCATAAAAAAAAAAAAGCCAGAGGGGATGTAGCGTATGAACCCAGGAACAGAAAAGAATGCGGATTGTTTCAGGAACTGTGTGATGTTAATCTAACAGTCCATCTGTGTGTGTGTTAGAGCACACATACACAATGACCTCTCACCTCAAGGCATAAAA
>OMLF01011232.1:0-11160 GCA_900302615.1 Holocentrus rufus
CCCCCAGTTTTATGTAATTGAGTGTGCTTGTTGTTGCTCAGTCTCTTGAAAATAGAGCAGCTTGTGAATGCTTTTGTAATTGGACATTTTGCCACCCCCTATCTCCTGTTTTCTCCATTTCCTCTCTCAATTTTCTCTTTTCTTTTTCTTTTTATTTCCTCTGAGGGAAATATGACACCTCAAAGAGGGAGGAAAAAGTGCCAAAAAAAACAACAACAAAAAAAAAACGTGCTCTTTCGGTCGGAGCTCCCCTCTCTTTACCTATCCTGCTCTCTGTCCCTAACAGACTTTCACCCAGTGACCCCCTCCGATTGTTTCAGCTGCATAGATAGGATTTCCCCAGCTTTGCGTCATGTAATGGGCAGCTGTGTGTGCTCTGTCGCGTTGTTTTCTATGGCTTGGACCGGCGTTGCATGCCACTTCATTGAAACATTTTCTTGTATTTCTTGTGTAGAAGCCTCGTTTGCTTGCTAATTGCTTCCCACATCCAATCTGACCCCAGTGTGCCATACCGCACAGTTCCATCCTGCCCACAATCTGTCCCCAGCCTCAAGTTTAGAGCCCACACAACCACAGAAACATGATTTTTTACCAAAAGTAGTACATGGTGTACCTTTTCCACGCACATGCACAGAGAAATAGTAGCAAAGCTCTGCAGATTAGTGTGAGATAGATTTCATTCTAGACTCCAAAAAAAAAGGCAAAGGAGGAGCAGAGCTGTGATGAAGTCATCAAAGATTAACCGGTCTGTCTCTCTGTCACCTTCTCTCCCTTTGCAACTCTTGTGTTCTAGCTGCCAAACATGTTCGGGGATCTTCGCTCCACCTTCATCGCCCTGATGATTGGTTCTTATGCCTCCTCAGCTGTCACCTTCCCCGGTGTCAAGGTAACAAACACAAGAGGCACACATCACACACACACACACACACACACACCAGCTTTGGCACTATACTGGATTTCTATTAATGTAATTTTCATGTCTGTATATGGAATTCGTTTTCTATCGAGGACTCATCATCGACATATTTCTGCACATACATTTCTTCGACGCTGCGGAATTTTCCATCACAACAAGTCATTTAGTCTCAGATTCAGCCTTAAAATCTTGTTTTTCGTGAAAAGTGAAAAATCCTCCAGTTGGATGAATGTTCTTGACTCAGGCATCATTTTCTCGACAGTAGTGGGCTGATCTGCTTCATGCTGCCTTGTTTCAACATATTCATACGATACATATTTATATTATTATAATTCCTGAAATTGCATTGGAAACCAGTGGGATTATCTCATCCCACTGGTGGATTTCAATGCTAAATATAAAAATAAATAACTTAAATGGAGATTATTTGCAGCCATGTCATACTACATTATCGCTGCAGTGTACATTTACACACTCTTAACTTCCATCGTTTGTCTGTGAGTGAGATTTATTTACCACCCATGAGCATTTTCTATTGCATGTGGCTCTATTTTTGGCTCTGGTTTTTCATTGTTGGTTTTCCTGTGTGTATTTTGTGTTTATTTGTTGTGTTTCGTCGTGCACAGGTGATCTATGACCTTGGTATTCCCTTCATCACCATCCTGGTAGTGTGGGCAAGCTGCGCCGGCCTGGTCTTCCTGAACTGCTTCTTCAACTGGCCCCTGGAGCCCTTCCCAGGACCAGAGGACATGGACTACACGTTAGTACCACAGATATGGACCGTCACACACAGATGATGCACACAGCCCCACACACACAGTAGGATATAGGCTGTGCATCTTTCAAATAGAGATTTAAGAGCAGGATTCAGACCTAAGTGAAGTGAAGAGCATGCATCATCATTTTCACATTCCCCAGCAAGGAAATCTTATGCAATATGTGCAATAAAAAGTGGATCGCAGCGCCACGTGAAGTTCCAGGTCAAAGTCAGCCCGCTAATGAATAATTTAACTGAGTTGCACAATGTCAGCTGACCATTACTGTGGTAGAAGTTACATTCTTGTTTAATTTAAGAGCAGACTTCTGACTTAGCTTGATCAGCAGAAATTTGTCTGCTACACTGGCAGCTGCAGGATTTGTCAGACCAGGAGAAGGGTGGTGGTGTGTGCCCACAAAGGAAGCAATATCCTCCCTTGTTTGAATGAATGGCACCTGTAATACTACAGTGCAAAAATCTCCACCTTAAAAAGTGATTTAGTCTCATATTCAGTGTATTTTTCTTCAAACAAGTGAAAAAATCTGCCAGTAGGATGAGATAATCCCACTTGTTTCCAATGCTAATCAACTGGTTTCCAAGCTTTTCTTGAATCAAGTGTCATCTGCCTGATTTTTCCTTGCTTCAACATATTTATACTTGTTCCCAGAAAAATTCCTAAAACAACTGAAACTGTATTGGAAACAAGGGGTATTTTTGCAACCAACTGCCAGATTTTTTCACCAGTTTTAAGAAAAACACGATTATGGGCCATTAGTTTGAGGTCACTGGACAAAATAATTGACATGAAATCCTTTTTTCCCACCATCTGAGAAATACAGGCTTCTATGTTTCACAAATGCAGAAAATGAAGACAGTTTTTTTATTTCTGGCATGCTGCTCAGCTTTTGGTATCGGATCTTAGTCCTGGGTATAATGTGTGATTAGATGTGCATCTAATCAAACAGATAAGGCAGTAATAATCAAAAAACGTTTCTTGCTCATTGATTAATGATCAATGTCATTTAACTAAGAGAACAAGATTTATTTCAGTGTGTGGACTCTTCATTTTTTAACGATGCACCACTGTTTCCTCTTTGATCCCCTCTCTCGCCTCAGTGTGAAGATCAAGTTCAGCTGGCTGGGCTTCGACCACAAGATCACAGGGAAGCAGTTTTACCGTCAGGTGACCACAGTGGGCCGTCGCCTCAGTGTCGGCAACAGCCTGAAGCAGAGGGAGCTGGCCACGAAGGACGGCCACAAGCTCTGCCTCTCCACCATGGACCTCGAGCTGGAGTGCAAGCCCCAAGAAGAATGTAAGAATGAGCCTCAGAGGTTCAAAAACTCTCTTTGTGTCAAAACCTGTTGTATAAGTTCCTGTCCATCTCTCTCTGGTACATGAACACACACAATTAACAGTTGCCTCCTTCCTTCCTTCTCTGCAGCCCAGTCATTCATGCAAAGTATCATCAGCCCCACCTTCCTGCTCAGTCTTGTGACCATGTCCATCACACAGCTGCGTCTCATCTTCTATATGGGAGCCATGAACAACATCCTGGAGTCCCTCAGTGACGGAGACCTCAACACAGGTCTGTGGTTCTGCATATGTCAAAAAACATCAAACTCAAAAGCTAAAGCTGTAATTCTTAAGTACATGGATGCAGAGCTCAGGTGCATCCCGATGGACAGATAAAATTTACAATTGTCATTTTAAATTATATATTTATTCAATATTTTCATATATATTATTTTAGAATATTTTTTTCAATTACTTCTTAATTTACTTCTTAACTGGAATCTTAACTGTTTGATGTGCAGTATGTATATTAATACTGACTGCCCAATAAAATGCAGTCATAATTCATTACCTGTTGGACTTACTTGGTTGTAATTGCATTTTCAGTGGAGAGGATGGAAGTTGGTAAGACTACAGGCCTATTACATGTATGAGTAGATTAACTTTAGCTTTAGACTCATTACAATTTACATTTAACCTTAGCCTCTCATCACAGTCTAACTTTAATATTGTTTTAAATGCACTGCCATTTCTGTCTTTTATTTCACGTGGCCTCTGTTGGTATTTCACCTTGTCTCACCTCTGCTGTTGTCCATAAATCTGTCAATGGCCCAGTCCTTGAGCTGTCATCCAGCTCTTAACCTCCACCAGGTGCCATTTGTTGTACTTATTAACTAACATTGCCTCTTGGCACCAGAAAAGGACACATGTCATTTCAACAGTCAAATGAGTCATTTTTCATTTATCATTACTCCCTCACCAGAAATTCCCTTATGTAGACCTTATTATTAACTTTTAAACAAATGTGTCTTCTCAAAACTGTAAAACTTTCTTCAATGCCCCTATTATTTCCCTTAATGTGGCTCTGCCGGCCAGGATTAGAATTAACTGGACCACTGTGGTCATTAACTAGGAAAATTAAATTCCCCAATCCACACTTGCCCCAACTCTTTCGTCCCTCTATTACTGTGCCCCTCTCCCCCATTTTCTCTGTATTTCTTCTATTAATTGAACTCTCTACCAGTCCTCCACTCTTTATCCTCTTTCTCATTCTTTCATTTGTTTTCCCTCCCAGTGAGTCTGTACTCCTCTATCTTCGGCGTGCTGCAGCTTCTGTGCCTGATGACCACTCCAGTGATCGGCCAGATCATGGACTGGAAGCTGAAGGATTGTGATGATGGAGAGGAAGATGAAAGGGAACTATGCAAGTGAGTCGCATTTTAGTTGCTGCTCAGGCTGAAGTTAATCCATCGCTATTTACAGGCCCAGATATTTTCATTGGTTACTTGCCAGTACAATGAATGCATTACAACAATACCCATGAGGGCTTTCAAGACACAGCCAAGACATTATAGACATTATAGCCAAGACTGAAATGTTTTCTTCAATGTAGTGTAAATTTATAAGCATAAAAACCTGGGGCATAAATCCTAATCTGGCTCTCTAGTTCTCATATGAGTTTGCATAGCATGCTTAGCTTTATGAGAACTGAACCAGAATGCTTAGAAGAAACGGACTTTTGTATATTATGATAGAAATGCCCAGTGATGTGACCCGTCTTCCTTGTAAACTCTAGGGATGAGCCTAAGAAAAAGCGCAGGGACAGAAAGATCCAGAAGGTGACCAACGCCATGCGAGCGTTCGTCCTGACTAACCTCCTCTTGGTGGGATTCGGGGTCACCTGCCTCGTGCCCAATCTCCCCCTGCAGGTGAGCGATCCATTTCACCTGTCACAGATACAAACAGGCCGTCCGTGTACCTGTGAGACACAATTGATTCAAAAAGATCCTTCTGCTCTGTCTTTATGCTGATCCAAGTTTAGGCCATTTCCAATTTATTGAACTGTCTTCCCTTGCATAGAGACGTCTAGCATTTTAACCAATAAGACCTGCACTGGTCTTTTGGCTGATGAAGACATAGACAAATGCTGAAACGGCTAATATCTCTATGTGTAATTTTTTAGGCATTTAAGATATCTAGGATGGCAATGGTATCCTGGTAATACTATTACCATAGTTTTTATTAAAATCAACCTAGTTTCAGTGTAAGATTTAAACTTGTTTGTACTTTGACTGCTGTCTACAAATGTAGATCCTGCATTGAAAACTCATAGTGGTGTCATTGTTACCACGGTATGCACTGAATGCATTCTGCAAGCCCATTACAAATTAGAGGTGGTGTCTGCTGTTTGTTATAGCTCCACATTCTTAGCACCCTGTTCATCTAGCAGTAATAGGCCTATCAGAGAGAAAATAGCTTTGGGGCCATTCAACTGACAGAATGTCTTAATATTTATTCTGTTTACACGGATTTTCTTTCTGTTCATTTCTTTTCCCTCCATTGTTCCTCAGATTGTGTCGTTTGTCTTACACACTGTGGTGAGAGGATTCATTCACTCTGCCGTTGGAGGCCTCTATGCTGCTGTGTAAGTGTCATTGCACTCCCTAATGTTGTACCACACACACATACACACACACACACCATTCACGTTCTTTAATTATAAGCATGCACGTCTGGCGTCTGTGTTGATGCAGCTGAAAACTGAGCCACTGAACCTCCTGTCTCTCTCCAGGTATCCTTCCTCCCAGTTCGGCAGTCTGACAGGCATGCAGTCTCTGGTCAGCGCTCTGTTTGCTCTGCTGCAGCAGCCCCTCTTCATGGCCATGATGGGACCTCTGAAGGGAGACCCGCTCTGGGTAGGAATGCCAGACACTCACACACACTCGCACACACATCAATGAAGCCTTCAGGCCTTGCTGATTCTGGTGTTTCCCTCCAGGTCAACGTGGGTCTACTTGGTGTCAGCATGCTGGGTTTCTTGCTGCCTCTCTACCTGATCTGCTACAGACACATGCTCTACAAGGAGCAGGAGAAGAAGGAAAACAACGCCAAGATCTACATCAAAATCAACGGCTCTGAGAAGCCCGAGGCCTTCGTCTAGAGACAAATAGATAGAGAGAAACATCTGGAGGAAAAGAAATAGAGATTCTGCACCAAGAATCATCTGCAGTCCAGTGATACATGCATACACACACACATACCCACACACACACAAAACACGCATAAAAGAACAAGTGAAATTTCTACTAAGTGTTAAATATTAAAAATGTCACACCTGTAATGGTTATTTAGGCCTCCCCAAACACACACACACATGTACAAACACGCACACACAGACACACACTGTCACATCTCTTTTTCAAAAAGCCCACCAAGGTAAACTGATGCTGTGGTTGTCACGGAAACGGGTCCATTGGACATTCACTAAGGAGGAAAAAAAAAATGAAATGTGGAGTGGAACAGAGAATGACAGAGAGGAAAGACTGTGAAAGGAAAGACGTATTAGCCCTCTGCATTCCTCCAAATCCTCCCACTCCTCTTTTATCCCTTTTTCTTAACCAGCATGTGCCACGTAAGACTGCTTTTTTTTTTTCTTTTTTTTACTATCTTTTATCCTCACAGGAAAAGCAAAGGAAACAGGGAGAGCCTGGCTTCACTAGCCAATGAATTTTCATCTCTGAAATCAGCACGACCTCGCTAAATGAGACACTAAATAGATTGCCTCACAACCTTTCCATTACAGAGTCTTGTTGATTGTAAACCATCTGAACCCTTAATATGGTGCTACCTAACTCCTCCTCAGCTGGAGTCTTTACAGGATGATGGCCTAAGCTAAGTGTGGACTAAGCGGCATTAATGAGTGACAGAGAGCAGAGAGGTTTCGTATTGCTGATGTTTCTGGGGCCAGAATATCTACAGACAGCTGTAAGTGCAGTCATTGTGGTTTATTGTGGGACTGGTTGGGTCTTTTATGAGAGGTTGAACATATTACAGTATGAAACTACTGTATCTTAGAATATAATAATGAATGTCAGTGTTTTTAGTGGCCTTTACTGTCCTCTGTTGGAGGGAGATGGAAACAAACTGCAGTGCATCTTCTGCAATCACGAAATCAGATTTTTTTTTTTTTTTCAATACTATTTATTTTCTTTGGCTTTGTTTTTTTCTACTCTGAGTAAGCTAAACAGCTGTGTCTTAAGACTATTCAAGTTAAAAAAAATTTTTTTTGTTAATTGATCATTGATCAGCGTGTTCTTTTGCACAGTTTCTACATATCACTGAAAATGGCCACCTGTTTTACCTTGGTATGGCCATTTAAATGTTAAGGCTTTTTTTAAAAACATCTATTTAAATGTTGGCTGTTGTTAATCCATAATCAAAATCATAATGATGCAGATGCCTCTGCTGAAAGTGAATCTTTAATTCAACCCATCTACCTACCTACTCTTAAGAGAAATTCAGCACTTTAAATACCCTCATCCCCGTGACAGATTTCTTACTAACTCATCGTTTCAGTTCAGCACTTCACTCATGGTGTTTCTCTTGAAAAACAGTCACACTGTTATAGTGAACTCCTCTCACCACTGTTCAAATATCTATTTATTTCATTTTGTGCACCCTTTTCCATCGTAAAGTCTATGATATATTTAAATTTTTCTGTGCAGTCAGCTATGCTTTTGTTTGCTGGTGTAGCATAGCGCTACCTTCTTATAGAGATGTTTTGTTTTAGAGGCATTACTGATGAATATGGAGAATATGAAGAATCCATAAAGGCTAATAAAGATGCATTGACTTGTTTATTTGGTTGCTCTTGTCATGGTGTTGTCACTATTCAGTAGTTCTTCTGACCTGGTCTCAGAGATGGTTTCTACTGCAGTGCATAACCATCCAGAGTCTGGTGCTATTACAACAAATCAGATTAAAACCCAGTTCTCCTACACAGGAGACGTCCTGGTTTGCTACATTTCATGCAGGAAATCTTTCTAACCTTGCACAAGAAATACTTGATGACAGATAAAAAGTATGAGATGAAATTCTAAATGACATTGTGAGAAAAGAGACAAAACACTCAAATGCTTCTACACTATAGTGCTGAAACATAACGGATCTACAAAACTATCAATAGGTCCCCAATTAAATTGTGATGGTCTTTATTACAGTTTTTATTTTCTGAACCTCCGTGAACTTGAGACAATAAGAAAAACCTAACACTCATGTCTAAAACCCTTTAAACCAATTAACACATTTTATGCTTTTCACTCAGATTGCAATTCTCGATCACACCTGTTCTGCACAGGTCTGTATATTTGGCACAAGCGTCATAGCTAAAACCTCTTGAAAGCGCCTCCATTCAAACTGCCAAACTGAAATTACCAATTGACCACACTGACAACTCAGATATAAGCACCATTTGCTAAACTGTTCAGCTATGAATCAGAGCAGAGGGCCAAAGGTGAGCGCTGCTGTTCTGGAGTTGAATAGATGACAATGTTGCAGAGGATGAAGAAGAGGAGCAAGGAGAGCACGTGTAACATGTAAAACACATAAGCTGCTGTCTACACTATGCTATCGTTATTCTGTAGTACTACATACATACGTACAGTAATCAGTTGTTACTGTACTATAGATTGCATGATTGAAAGTAAACTATGGCGTCTGTAATTAGTTTGTGGTTTATTGTGTTTGTAAGTGAATCTTTGGAAAATGACGCATTATTTCAGAAAATGTACATAAACAGTTCAGAAAAAAAAAACTTCAAAGCCAATGCCTCAGCTGAAAGACAAGAAAAGGAGAAAAGTCCATGGTCAGATTTTCAACCAATAGGAAGGAGCAAGCCAGGGCACACCACAAATCTTGAGCGCACACATTGCATAGTCCATGCCTGAATAGGAATAGTTCATGCGTCTAGATTTAAACTTCAAAAGATATAACTTTATGTAATCTGAATGAGGCTTTAGAGCGATGGGGAGGCGAGTGATGAAAGCTTGAGCCAGCATCACTTTCACCGCTCTGAAATTCTTATTGTGAAATAGAGCAAAACAGGTGACAAAATGACCTGCTCTTGAATGGGAGGCAACGCCCTGCACAGAAGTTCATAAAGCACAGAGCACAGAGCAGCCTTGGAGTTTAGAAGTGTTGTGCAATTTAAATTAGATTTTAAGATTATTGTATTTGGCCATACAGATCAGCTGCAAATGTGTAGGTCCATTCTTACAACATTACAACAGTATGGTGGTGGTGGCGGCGTGGGGACTTGAAGGCTGCTAAGCTAGACTTAGAAACCAAAGAAAGTATTACACAACTTTTCTACAAGTTCAGTGAGCTTTTTTTCTCTCTTGGTGGAGCTTTACATTCACTTACAGTTTGCAGAGAGTGGTGCTCTCAAACACATGAGTGGACATTGTGGGCTGACGATCCATGGTTTGAATCGTCAGCCTAATAGAATATGTGCTTATTCCACTTCTTCCACTCTAAATGGTCCTCAGAATCTAATATATTCCAAATAGGACAAAATCTACTTTGTTTCCAGGCTTTCCATGCATGGGTAACTGAGCTTTTTGATGCTGCAATAATTAGGACACACTCTCCAGTCACTTTTTCTGCTGTCTTCTAGTCCAGCAGTTGCTAGTAAAAGTCCTTGCAGCGACTTCCATGTCACGGATTGTGAACGGGGTCCACTCTGACTATGGAGTCAGACTGGACTGGAAGAGTCCCCAGACTCCTCCAACATAGGTGAGAGTCAAACTCTCTCTGAAGGGTCTTACACATTAAGGTATACCAGGTCTGTACAGCAGCATCCCCTGCCGTCTGATCCAATAAACTACCAGATGGTAATCAGTTGACATTTCAGCCCCTCTTGTAACCTGAAAACAGATCTGAGAAAACATGTCTCAGAATAGAGAAAGCAGGGCTTACTCCTACAGCCAGACCTCACAAGCAGGCATATGTTTTCGACCCCCGTAGTTTGGCCAGGCAGAGCTTGAGCAGGCGATATGGGACCACTGCCTTATTGGCTCTCTACCCAAAAGGTGTCTGTTTTTCTCATTCTACCTGTTTTTTCAAAGTCCCCTTGTAGAGAGAAACAGGAAAGATGGAAGATGGAGTGATGACATCAGACAAAGGTCCCAGGCTGGATTCAAATGTTGTGGACACATGGTATTCATCTTAGTCAACTGAGCTGATAGAATGAATTGCAGACATGCATAGTTATAAGGGGACTCCAAAAATCTGTTACTTCTCTCAAAATACAGTCCCGTCCAGTGGTGTAACTACCACTGGTGCAGCCAGTGCTGTTGTGACAGGACTCAGGACCCCATATGCCATGGAGGAGCCTCCAACTGGTCACAGAGAGATGTAAAATACATTAGGGGCGGCATGGCTCAGGAGGTAGAGCGGTCGACTATGAACCAGTAGGTTCCTGGTTCGATCCCTGGCTCCTCCAGAGACCACACCGAAGTGTCCTTGGGCAAGACACTGAACCCCTACTTGCTCCTGATGAGCTGGTTGGCGCCTTGCATGGCAGCCTCCGCCATCAGTGTGTGAATGTGTGTGTGAATGGGTGAATGTGAAGTGTACATTGTAAAGCGCTTTGAGTGGTCGGTAGACCAGAAAAACGCTATATAAATGCAGTCCATTTACCATTTACATTACTAAGCACTTTCTATGTAGCCTTTATTCTTCGTATGTATAATAACTGGGGTTGTAAAATAATCAATCTGATGTAGAGATTAGGCTGCTGTCCGTGGTGCTGACCAGGGTTACTGCTGTGATGTGAGAGGTGGCACAGTGGACTTTCCATTAATGAGATTTTCTGCTGTGTAACAGATATGCCTGCTAATTTGTTCATGGTAGAGAGGGTGGAAGTGCACTTATGTGCGTGTGGGGAAAGGCCCAACAGAAACATCTGTAACACCATGTACAGATGTTTGTAAGATGTCATGTAACACCATGACATAGTATTGTTCGTATACTTTCCAACATTATTATATCCGACTATTTCACCCAACCTACTGCAGATCATATCAGTTTAATATAAATATATCTTGGGAAACATTTGCACAACTGTTAAAATAATTGATACTGTCTTTCTGAATGCATGCATACCTTTGACAGATCAGTCAGTGAAAACCTGCT
>OMLF01011234.1:8912-21618 GCA_900302615.1 Holocentrus rufus
ATAAATGATGCATTTGCTGCCATTCCAATGCACAGCAAGACACTGTGAACATACACTTATTTGCCTGACCTAAAAGCAAAAGTATTGAAGTATCAGAGTAGTCAAATACTATTAATGTGCCGAGATGTCTTAAAATTCAAAACTCCTCAGTGCTGGCAATTTCCATTCAACAAGCTAAATATCTCTGTCACAGTGTGGTTGTGTACTGAACAAAGGAACAAACTTGGGTAGTGACTTTCCCTTCTGTAAGCATTAGATAGTAAAAGGTATCGGTAGTATCAAATAGGGGTATATAGGCTTGGTACTGTTTTTGTATTTATTAAAAAGCTGAAATGTTAATGTTAACCTATATTTCTTTTTATTTCTTGTGTAATCATTTCTATTGTTGACATATCAGTAATAAAGTATAAAAATATATTGTTTTCTTTTCAAAGTTCTACTGAACAAACAGTGGTCTAGATGTTATGTAGCCCCAAACACGGGCTTTCATTAGCACAGCCCTAAACAACCATAGTTATGAACACAAACAAGAAAATAATCTTCCTAATGCAGCTCGAAAAGGAGATCAGGTTCAGACTCTCATTTGGACAAAATAGAGATTCCTTGACTGTTAAAAGCTCCACAAGTGGCCATTTTGTTCCTGTCCAATTTCTGATGCTTTTGCAAAGCTAAATATCTATACTCTGTGGTGGATGTCTTTTAAAATTCAACAGTGTACAATAGTTATACAAAAACATACTGAAGTAAAAGTAAAATTACTGATTTAAAAATACTCTGAATGAAAGTGTTACTTCCACTCTTGAACATTGGCGTCTGCCTGTCAGCAGAAGTAAAATGTGGAAGTGTACTGGAAGGCATTGGAGTGGACGGGCAGTGATGACATCACAACAGGGTGTGTGCATGTCTGTACTTTTAGTGTTTAAATGAAGTATTCAGCGCTTTCTGTCTTATGTCTCTTCATCATGTCCGGTATGGATTTACAAACCTGTCATTCCTGCAGTCATTTGACGCAGGGGCAGTTTGGGATCGGTGTGAACCATGTGAATCAGAATTTGTTGGTGCAGTTTGTGTGTGTGCCTGTGTCTGGAACTGTGTGACAGTTATTGAGAATGAATCATAATGTCCCCACAGCATTAATGAATTTACCACCCAGCTGTATCTTCTCACCAGGCTTCAACACAGAACAAGAGCTCAACTGTTTAAGCCTTCAAAAACGGATATATCCTCTTTTCAGAAACAGGAAGTTTACAGTACAGTTGCTATAAAAAAAAGAAACAGAAAAAAAAGACTTCACCACATAGAAACCTATTTGTAACTTGTAACCGTCAGTTTTATTTCAGGACAGCAGGGTTCATGCCTAAAAAGTTCCTGTTTAGAAACCTTTGAGTCTTGTGAGTGATCTCCGTCTGCCATACCAGCTCAGCTGTGGCAGGGTGGCAGGTTAGCTGTTTTCAGGAAGATATTAAGCAATGGACACCCTTTTTCAGACAAAATTCTCATGTATTGACACTTTGCTGATGAGCTATGGATTTAATGGAGGAAGTTGGAAGATCTGTTTCAGTTTTTATTTACAGTGTGTGACGACAAGTGTCTTTGCCTGGTTGCTGCATGCTTCACAGAGGTGCATCATAATATAGTCTCACTATAATACATTGGTATTGGCGACATTAATAAAAGACAGTTACATCGGGAGCATTTTTGTTTTTTTCCCCAAATAAAGGCCTGAGCCAATAATTGGATATTAAGCCTGTTTTGCTCAAGTGTTCATCTTAACCAATTCTTCATGAATAATTGACATTTTGCATTGCTGATGATAAGTGGCATAATCTACATGCTGTGTAGCCTTTTGCACAAATCCTTTTTTACTATTAGCTGTATCTATATGACTTTTTATGTCATTTTATGTAGTCAAGCTGCCAAGGGACAATGCAGGACGCCTGTGAGAGACAATTGGTTTAATTATTTAAATACCCTGATTCAGTATTACCGTTTTTCACAATTGCTAAAACATACTTCTAGAAACCTTCCACCCTTTTTTCAAAACTGTGAACACAAAACCCAATCATCAAGCTACATTCATAAGACCTTTGACTCTTCTTGCAAATTCAAACAATCGCCTCAAAACACTTTTACCTGTCCTCAATTTCAAACCATGGGTTCAATCATACATGCAGGCAAAAAACACTTACTGGGTACTCATTACACACTGCATCAAAAAATGGAAACAGTGTTCAGAGCATGTAGCTTCAGGAAAAAATGCTTACTGTTCATATACATTAAATGCATTTTGCATCTTTCAGAAGAAATATTCACAACTCAGTTGAAAATTGCATTGTCTTCAACAGCTCGGTGCTGTATTTCACGCAGTCTAATGACTTTTTTTTGAAGGACCGTGTGACAATGAGAGCTGCTGAGAACGTAGGAGTCCACCCACCCTCATGTGGCAGTTTTGCAATTCTACAAAACGGGAACATGCAGTTACAAAAATGTACATGCAGTGAAAACAGTAATATGCCTCCTTTATATTGGCAAAGTGATGTACTGAAACATCTGTATACGATAAACTTTCAATGTCCAGAGGGAAAAAAAAAAAAAAAACCTGTTCCTTTCTCTGAATCTCCTGATCAGGGTGGGCACAGAGAATCTGCTGAGACTGGGTTGTGCTCTGTATCCTGCTTCTCTCATTCATGAACAGGAACGTGTTTTACTAATCATGTAATCATCTGAAGTGACTGTTCTTGGTCCACCACCTCTTACATGCCCTCCTCCTGCCCAGCCTCTCAGATTGTTTCCATCCATTTTGGCATCAACCTTCAGCTCACCCTTGCTGCCTGTGCACGCTGAACTGGCTTATATTGACTTCATCACACCATTAACAACACCTGTGAACAGTTTTGAGTTGTTGTGCATGAGCTATGGCATCTGTGCTGTCACTGTGTTTAACTTCTGTCACCTGTGGTTACCATGATGCATCACAAGTGTGTTGCATGTGTTTAGTGAGTGAGAATGTGTTTTGAGTTTTGCAAAAAAGAGTAAATGAGATCTGCAAATTGTGTCTGGGTTAAAACTGTTTAAGGTTTTACCAAAAGAGTGATCAATTGAAGAAATGAGTTCAGACCACTGCGCATTTGGTTCAGAGAATGAGGATTAGTGTTTTAGAAAAAAAATGTTTATGGCAGTTTCAGTTCATTTTTTAAACTTGCTGTAAACACAGCAAAATCACTAGTAAACAACAAAATAACATTCAGTGTACAGACTGTGGAATGTTATGTGGAAGTCCACAATCTGTAGTGAGCAATTTGTACATAAACTAACCCATAACTGTCATGCATTAGTTGATGTCATGTTCAGTTGTCTCATGACTTCGATCTCCTTTTTGCCCTCTCGTGTGCATTCTGCAACTTTCCCTTAATAATATTTCTTTAGCGCTTTTTCAAAACCCACTGTTCCAAAATAATTATATAAAATAAAAGAGGGATAATTGAAAAAATAAAATGAAATAAAACCAAAATGCAAGATGAAAGCAGAATAACTTATAAGACTAAAAGGTAATATTAAAACAGTATGGATAAATTGGAATACAAATCTAAAGGCCAAACTATAAAAATATGTCTTCAGACAACAGAGAGTCAGGGCTAACACCTCAAAAGCACGATTTCCTTTTGTTTTCAGATTGGAATGATGTCCAGATAAAAGTCCACAATTAAGAGCTCGACAAGTGGAACAGGGGAGCAGCAGTTCTGCAGTGTAGGAAGATGTAAGGCCATGCAGGGCCTTAACTGTAATCAAGAGAATCTTCAAGTTGATTCGAAACCTCACAGGAAGTCAGTGAAGGGAGGCAAGAATAGGGGCAATGTGAGATCTGTGGTTGGTTTTGATAGGTCTGCTAGTTGCATTTTGAGCCAACTGAAGATGAGAAAGAGCAGCTTGTTTAAGGCATGTGAAAAGTGAATTCTAATCATCTCAAATTGAGAAGATTAAAATGTGGATGAGGAGCTCGAAATCAGTCAGTTTTGAAAATATTTGAAGGGTTCATTCGCAAAAATAGATACCCTCCACTGTTTTCATTTTTCTAAAACATTTTTTTTTCTAGTCGAAAGCAATAAAAAGCACACTATTAGGCTAATGCACAGGCAATATTGTGACAAATTTTTAGATTCAGACAGTATGTTATGGGAAGCCTTACATACAACAGTTTTTTTTAGTCATTATGGTTTTTTTAGGAATGGCATTAATCTGATTTTTGCAAATGAACTCTTCATTTCTTAATGTTGAAGCATGACTGCATGAGTTTGCTGGTCAAAGTTGTGAGTCAAAAATAACTCCAAGGTTCTTGGAAGAGAACTTAACATCAGGGGCAAGAGACCAAGAGTTTTATTTGTCTCAGCTGCCCACTTCACTATACCAGAACTGAGAAGTGTTTAGATTGTGATGCAATCATCTGATCATTAAAATAATTCCATTATGACTTCTTGTTCAGAAAACTAAAACTGGAACTTTTAATTTTACTTAAACGTCTAATGGAATAGTCAAATGTTTGGGGCAAAATACCCTTTTTCCGACTTACCCAGACTGAGACAAGATGTTTGATACCATTTTCGCCTCTGTGCATCCACTGGTTCAGTTCATATGGGTAGCATTTTAGCTTAGCATAAAGGCTTGAAGTTAACAGGAGTCATTAGCCTAACTCTGTCAATGTGGAAAAAATAAAACTTACAGAAACTCCAAAGCTGTCAGTATCATGTATATTTGAAATACACATCTTGGAATTGAAAAACAACAACAACAACAAAAAGTTGTTTTAGGAGAAGTTAGATGGTAGGAACTATAACTGCTGAACACAGATGGAAAGAAACATACGTTCACTGGTTATACTCTGAAGTCAGAAGTATGAAAAAGGCTATTTGGCTCAAAACATTGGAATATTCCTTCAAGATACATGCAGTTCATCTTTGGACTTGTTTGGACATGTTCATGCTTATTTTTAAACAAAATGATAAGGGTAATTGTGCAGGCCTTGTTTCACGTTGGCTTTAATTAACTATAACTATTAGGCTCTAAAAAAATGAAAAATTTATCCTACCTGGGTTGCTACAGTTGGGAAACACTGATTAAAACTTAAGTCAAAGGTGAAGCCCAACTGTGAGCTCCCCACCAACCAACCAAACCAACCAACCAAATGAACTGCTGACACTGCCATCTATAGAGCACCGTGCTGTCGCTAGTGGGGCAAAAAATACTGGTCCACAGCCATTGATTTTTCTGTCTCTTTGTTTTTTTTTTTTGTCACCAGGAAATGGAGAAATGTTTGCTCCTCCTTCTGCTCCTGCTGATGGGTAGATATGGTAAGTTTTGTGGGTTTTTGTTTGTTTGTAAATTCATTTTTTGAATTAACATTCAGTTGAAATTTGAATGAGGTTTAAATTTGTAGTCAAATTTTTTTGTTAACTGTGATTACTTTTATTTTATTCTATTCTATATCTATATTGCTGCGTTTAATCGAATTAAAGAATTAAAAGGTGCTATATAAAAGAAATTTATTTATTCCTTTTTGGAAAGAACGTGAAACATATTATTGTAAATCTCAACGGGTTTGAAAGCAAACCCAGTATCTTAAAATATTACCTCATTAATGGGATATTGCAAATCTTTTGCACTGCCACTCAGTCATGATTGCTTTTTAGAATGGAGGTAAAACTGGTGGAGCTGGAGAGCATGCGACAGGGGGCACTGGTTTGTTTGTCAGTCACAAATTTTAGGCACTAGCCCAACAGGAAAAATTGGTTATTAGTCCATAACATCTCAATAAGTACGCATTCAAATATTGATGAATAAGGAAGATTCTGACTAATTAATCATTTATTTGGAACAGGTCTAGTCATAAACTTGTGAAATTCTATGTCTTCTTTGTGTTCATTATTCAGTTAAAGCAAATATGTCGTGCAGCAATGGACATAAAAGAGGGCAGGCAACTTACCATTAAGCCCAACTTAATACAACACTTACATACCTCCAATTGCCAATGTGATTTTCTCTGTAGGGTTTTCTCAAGAATGCTCTAGGACAGCGATCAACTCCTGTGACGACTGTATCAAATCTGGACCATACTGTGTATGGTGCAAACAACTGGTAAGCAAGAACTTTAGACCTTGTGTGTCTGCTGGGTGTCACCTATAGTGTCATGCATGTGTGACTTGCTGTGTCTATGTGTGACTTGCTGTGTCTGTGTCTATGATTAACCCACTAAGAAAAACCCCTTAGATTTCGCAGACATTCAGTAACCGCTGTCGGTGGCGACTTTTCGTGATGCGTTTTACGTCAGTCACACTTCCATTTCTAATGAAAGTGTAGGCTACAATTAAAACTAGCATGGCTAATTATGTATGTGGCATGGCTAATTACCTCATCTGACGATTCCATGACACTCTATAGGAGCCCACTTCCATGTCTTGGTACAGTAGTTTTCACACCTGATGCAAACCCTACCTGAGTACACATGAACTGTACTCAAGACCACCTTTTCAAGTGGACTCAAGGACGGATCAACGAACTGTGCCAGGCACAGTACACGCTAATCAAAGAAACTGGACTTTGGGGTCAGGTGTACTTGGATCTAGGCTGGGGTCACTGATGTGAAAGCCTTCCTGCTTGAAAAACACACTTCTGGGTTTCTCAGGGAAACGAGGAAAGAAAATCAAGAGAAATAGGGTGTTTTCATGTTAGGTATGATTGCTTTGCTGTGCCTGAGTATGATTTTACTTTATTTTTGTATTCTGCATTTTCAGAATTTCATCAAACCAGGGGAAAAAGATGCAGCTCGCTGTGACACCAGATCCCAGCTGATAGCACTGGGCTGCAAGGAGAGTGAAATCATATCTCCTCCCAACGCCTATGTCCCAGTTAAGAACAAGCCTCTGTCTTCTTCGTTCAACCAGCTTGAGTCTGTCCAGCTCCGTCCTCAAGAGATTAAACTCAAAGTGCGACCTGGTGAGCGGAATTAATTTAGGCAGCACTATTGAGAACTTTGATATCTGCGATTTTGTTTATCTAGCTGTGAAAAACTACATACATGGACTCAAGTCTTTATTATGACTAGGACCTAACTGAGTTGTGCTATTGTTTATTTCACCTGTTCTGTTACTGATCTGTTCAGTGCTAAATGTAAATTCACTGAAAGTCAAATATTTCTTTATGTCCTTCCATGCTTGACAACTGTTTTTTTCCTGTCTTTGCAGGACTACCCACCTCATTCACTGTGTCTTTTAAAAGAGTCCAAGGCTATCCAGTTGATCTCTATTACTTGATGGATCTGTCCTACTCTATGGAGGATGATTTGAAAAATGTCAAAGAACTTGGACAGGAACTTTTTGCAGCTCTGAAGAAAATTACTGAAAATGCTAAAATAGGTGACAAGATTACGAATTGCAATCTCAATCTAATAACTTGGATGGTCTAAAATATGGTAAAATCTTTTGTAAATTTATTGGTCTGAAAGGTTTGATGTACTGTTTGTGTTTTGTTGCTATCCCACTTACACCTTTCTTGAAAAAAATCTCTGCAGAAACACAGGCTAATTTTTGTTTCTGAATACTGCAGGATTTGGTTCCTTTGTGGATAAGACAGTTCTGCCTTTCACCAACACCAACAAGGAGAAACTGCAGAAGCCATGTGATAATACTGAGGTGCAATGCCAGGCTGCCTTTGGCTACAGGCATGTACTAAGCATGACATCAGAGGAGAATGAGTTCAAAGCAAAAGTGAAAAAACAGTTCATTTCTGGGAACCTGGATTCTCCTGAAGGAAGTCTTGACGCCATGATGCAGGCTGCTGTCTGTGGTGTAAGAACCCTACTAAAGAGATAACAGTTTACTATATAAAAGGAATAGTCCAACATTTTGGGCAACTCACTCAGACTATAGTATTTTCACCTCTGTACAACCACTGGTTCTGTTCTGATGGGTAGCTTTTCATGTTAGCTTAGCATACTGCTGTTCAACCTTTATAGTTCCTACCATCTAACTTCTCTTATAATCACTCTTGTTTTTTAAAAGAATTCCAAGATTTGAATTTCCAATACACATGGTAAATTGTGTAAATAAGACAGCTTTGGAGTTGCTGTAAGGTTTTTACTTTCACTTTGATAGAGCTAGGCTCATGACTCGATGCTAAGCTAACATGAAATGCTACCCATAGCACTAACTTAAAAAGACTGGCTTTGTCCTTGAACACCGGGAATCTCTGACCAAACATAGGTTTGTGGCCATGATCAGATATGATGATTTCTTCTCAAGCTCAAATATATAGCAGAGCTGCCAACTTTTAAAAAAAACCTATACATAAAAATTTTGTTCGTCAACTGATTTGGTAGATGCGATTCTGATCCCCTGCATCCTAACTATTTTGGGAGTGCCTGCAGGAGATGGATAGGGCTTAATACCTTACATACAAATACCATACCGAGAGAGATAATGGTGGAATAGTGGGGGTCTGGAGTCCTGGCAGATGTGATTTCCTGCATTCTGGTAGGTTTAGGGGTAGCATTCTAGAGACGGGGAATACCTACATTAATTCAAAGCCATCCTGACTTAGGGTCTACACAAGTGAACATTCAGTCCAGAGTGACTCGACTAGTCAAAACTAGAAACTTGGACTTGCCTTTGTTGCATCATTACTTTATAGACACAAGACCCAGTTTGGATTTAAAGCAAAATTCATGGTTGAAAATAGAGCCCTGCTCGGGCCTCAAATATTGGCCCTAGACCGGCCCGGGCCCTAAATGTTCAAACCCGAGCCCGACCCGAGCCTGACAGCTTGTCATAATTATCGGCCCGAGCCAATTTTTTTTTTTTCCATGACTTAGCCTAGCCTATAGGAATGTCGAAGCCATAAAATTAATTCTTTATTTTTGTTTTTTTCTCCTAAGTATTAAATCATGAACATATATTTTAATAGGCCTATTCAAATTAGGTTTTATAGCAGCTAGCCTCTGAATGCGTTCAGGTTTTTAATATAACTTTGGATTGTAGCCTGTTAGTTTCCTGTTCTGCAGACTTTGTGCACAGGTGTAGTTGATGGTTCAAACAGACTTTCAAACTTATTTTAACACTTTTAGTGACATAAGTGTTTATTTTTTCGTTTTGTAACTTTTTAAGTTAATTTAGGATGATGTTTGGAGCATTTTCGAGTTCATTAAATTAATGATTTAATTTTTTTAAGTGGCCGTGGCTTTTCACATTAAATTACTTGGCATGACATGATGCATGTGTACGAGAAAGGCAGACGGAATGTGATTACAGTCGACGGTAAAAATGTTATTCTATCTTAACTTCTCAGTAGTTTCTTTAATTGATACACTTAAAGCAGGCCCGGGCCCAACCCGAGTCCGCCCTGGTGACGTGAAAATTGGCCCGAAGCCCGGCCCCAATACTGTCGGTTAGGGGAGGCCGTCGGGCTCTGGCTGAAATGCAGGGCTCTAGTTGAAATGGTTGTTAATTAATTGAAAATGTTTTAATTGAAAATGTATTGATTAAGATTTAAAATATTTTGTTTGGTATAATGATATATTTTGTGTATTATTGTAGTCTAAAGAGCATGTTATGATATATTTTTAGACTTAAATATATTATTAATATTATATTGTTATAATATTTGTGTGCCTACACTTAGGCTATTATGCTTTCATTAAGCCTGGGTTACAACCTATAAATAACACACAAATAGGTCTACTGTGCATAAATGTGAAATCACATTTATTTAACAAATCGTGTTGCTTAAAAGCTTAAGACTACTACTTCACAACACAGGCGCCAACATACCTGGAGGTGAGAAATGCAAGACTTGAAATATTTCTTCTTCATCTTCTTGCTAGCATCAATCATTGCAGGTAGTAGCAAGGTGACGCCACCTACCGTACAGGAACAACTTTTTTTTTCCGAGGGAGAAATTGGGGGTGTGGCTTGTGACCATGTGAAGTCCCTCACCGCGAATGCGTGTAGTAATAGGTTACCTCAGTCCCATTGATGTGCAGCACAAACCTTGACAGCAACTCTTGAAATAACATTGGAAAAGTGGATAAAGATAAAGACAACCATTTCCTTGCTAGCACTTGAAGAAAATAAATGAGCCCATTCTAAAAAGGAGGATGTGGTTACACAATGTCCTCCCAGGCCGAACAGAAGAGTTTTTGTTGCAAAGGTCCGCCTAGATAGTTGCTGTTTCAACAGCTTTTTGTGCACAGATGTAATCCACAGCACAGTTCAAGGTGCGATGTGTCCAACTTTAATTGCCCAAGGGGAGACAACACACCTTGACAATCCCAGGCACATAGTGCCCAAAATGCCAGACACATATATTGCAGAGACATGTGCCTGCTGTAACTAAACCATAAGTTAGAGCATTCCTTCCATTTGGGCCCTTATGTGTTTATATGCCTAACTGTTGATCTTAAACACATTGCACAGGACAAGATAGGTTGGAGGAACAGCAGCACCCGACTGATTGTACTTACCACTGATGCTGGATTCCACATGGCTGGGGATGGCAAACTGGCAGGCATACTGGAGCCCAATGATGAACAGTGTTACATGGAGAACCAGCTTTATAGCAGGAGCAATGAGATGGTATGGAATTGGATTTTATATTTGAAGGTTTAGGGGATCAGTGGTCAGTTGGGTTCCTGTAGCCCCCTTGCTTGAGCAAGTACTGGTACTTGAACTTAGCTCCTAAATTCATGATCTTGTTTCACAGGGTTGTCCAAAACTGAGCTTGTCTTAAGCCCCACGGTTTGGATCTTCCAAATCCTGAGGGCCAAAGTCATTTTTTTGTTTGTTTGTTTTTCTTCACAAGGTGTGTAACCGAATAATGTAACAGAATGTAGCCATCTCAATGTATCTGTAAAAGATTTATTAAAACACAGTAGATTTCAATTTATTATTAATTATTGTTATTATTATTATTATTATTATTATTATTTTACATAAAACCCGTTTGTCCATCTACTGTAGTTTCTCCATTGGCCATCAAGTGGTCAGATGGTTATGTGGACATCTGATTGACTCTCACTGGACAGCTGATAGTGAGAACACTGTAAAGAATTTGGGTCCAAAATTTAACTCAAACTTGAGCCAACTACGATTTTGTATTTTGCCTTTTCACAAGCAGTGAAATGAGTGAAGTAGTAATGAATAGTAGCAAAGACGTTTAGGGTATAGAAAGAAGACAATGGAGAATTTTGAAACGCTAAAAATGGCGGCACACCAATGCAAGGCACACTATCACTATTGTTCAGATTTTGCATAGCTACACACCTTTGATATTTACGACAGTGCTAACAGACAACAGCCACAAGTCCAGACAAGCCCAGAAAAGACAACGGTTAGACTGCTCCACACCACTGAATTAATATGGGGAAAACTGTAAATGCATACGATTATAAAACTATTGTTATGGCTGGACTTTGCGCTTGACACGACTTTTTAAACTTACCATGGCAACAACATAGGCTGCAGCACATAATGTTGTGTAGATTGCGCATGCACACAAGCCTTGGCGAGTTAAAAATATTGTTTTTCTGTGGTGTTAATGTCCTTCAGAACAAATTTTATGACTCAGTGTTACAGTTTGACAGTGTCCCTAAATATGAAAAAACAAATGACAACACATACAGCAGAATGGTAGATTCAGGCTCCTCCCCATTCAAAGAGATAGGGCTCTGGTCTTGTTGGTTGTGATCCTGCTACCCTAAGATGGAGCCAGAGTGACCAGTCTCTCTTCTATACTCTAAAGGTCTCTGGTAGTAGTAAGTAAATTTGATATATGTTGTGCCCTGAATCTCAAATGAGGCTAATCTGCCTCTAGCACGGACACAGAACCCTTCGATAATCTCTGATCGTATTGGTTGTTGTGTCTACCAAAGGGTCATGTTGCTCACCATAGCAATTGCTAAACTGAGTATCTCTGTGTGTAGGACTACCCATCTGTTGGACAGTTGGCTCTCCAGTTGGACAAACATAATATTCAACCCATCTTTGCTGTGACAAAAGAAGTAGCGGATGTGTACAAAGTAAGTATGCTTATCTTCATGTCTGCCCCTCTTTTTTATAACTTGCTGTCAAACTTTCCAGACATTTTGAGATCATGTTTGACTTGTGGTATCATCATCTGTTTTATCACAGCAACTCAGTCAAATGATTCCAAAATCTGAGGTGGGAGTTCTGTCGGCCGATTCTACAAATGTTGTTGGATTAATTGAAAGTGCCTACAGTGTAAGTTGTTAAGTAACCTTGAAAAATAGCATGCTTTTTTGTCTTTTTGTGGGAAGATGCATATAAAAATGCCCTGGGAGACTTTAATGTCAATGCACTACTATCTAGTAACAATGTTTTTTTTTTTTTACTACAGTTTCTCTAATCTCTCATGACCTCAATTTTCTCTCCACTGGCAGAGGTTGTCCTCCAAAGTAACTCTGACCCATGATGATCTACCTGAAAATGTCAGAGTCACTTACACCCCTATTTGTAAAAATGGTGGACCGACACGGGACACTGAAGGAGTTTGTGACAACGTGGGTGTGGGACAGGAGGTCAGTGTGATCTTTTAAAATTTAAGGAGTGTGTGTATCTATCCTAATGAGTGTGACCTCCCATCCAGCTGTGGCTGAGAGGTGAAGCCTAGAAAGCTAGAAAAAGAGAGTGCAGAGCAGTGGGTG
>OMLF01011235.1:0-16457 GCA_900302615.1 Holocentrus rufus
GGGGGGGTAGTAGGATTGATGGAGGCTCTGGTGAAAACAACAGGATGAATCGGGGGTTGGTGTTATAGTTAGCCGACAGCTTTTGATCGGTTAGTTCAAAGTGTAGACCAGATGGTGTTTTTGGAACAATCCTCCAACTTCTCTCTGTTTCCTGGAGATAGCGCCAACATAAATTGCTTTTTTTCCCCCCCTTTCTTAAAGCTCAATTTCCAATCTCTCTGGGTCATTGTAGACAGCTGTTCTCCAGTAGGACCAGCCTCAAACTCTAGGAGCGGCGGCTGTCTCTGAAGGATGGGGAAGCTGTTTGTGGGCCATCAGCATGTGGCTTATAGCCTTAGCAATATGGGCACGCTGTCATCTGGTTGGCTGAGTGGATTACTTGAGGGGAGCACAGAGGGATAGACAACCTCAGGTCCAACATCTTGATTATGAGATATTCTACCATGGAGTGAACAAAATTTACTGAGTCACTTCAATGCGGGCAATGCTGTGCCATTCATACTACACAATGTGGTATGGAGGGCTTTATTCCTTATAATACACCTGTGAGCAACTACAAGGATTCAAGAACATCAAAGTTTTTTGAAAGACAATCAGAGAATAGCAGTGAAAGCTTAGATCTTTACAGCCAAACAAAGAACTTCACATGAGATGCTTTTTCTTTTTTTTATCCCAGTATTACCTTTATCTAGGATACATACAGTTTTGAGCCCTTTGTTTCTTTTCCCACTCACTCCACTTTTCTTTCTCCCTCACTTTTTCTCTCTCAGATGAATTTGCCATTATCTGCTTGATTAAGCAAGAAGAGTATGTAGCTGAGCCAGCTACCAAAAACAAATCCTCCCCAATTGCACATCTGCATGTTCTTTATTAATTAGTCTCAACAAATGGCATTCGTTTTCCCCCCACATGGCTCAGCTTTTTTGCAATGCAAACACATGGAGGAACCTTTGCTCCTCTCGTCCCCTGTACGCTCATATTCACCCCGCGCGTATGAGGGGATGCTACTATGTGGGGCAACGCTCTGGAGACGTGCAGCTGGATTTGAAATATGTGGGGAATATGTGAAGTTGTGCGACGAGTGGGAGGCAGCAGGGCATGTAACTATAGCATCAGAATCATCTTTCACTGCAGTGGTTTCATGGCGGGGTGTTTACACTGCTTAAAAGTCCAAAGGGCATAATGTAAGTTAAATTCAAAGTCATGCTGCCAGAGAACACAGCATCGGGAGGTAGCCACCCCTCTGCTATCAAATAATTACAGTCAGCTAATGGACTGGTTTGTACAACTGAAGTCAGCAGTCTATCCGGGGTTCTGAATCACCTCTGTTGACTTTAAATCCCTCTCATTTTGGCAACACCACCAGTACATACTGTATATAGATGCTAATTTGTCTAACCCCGGGTCAGATAACTGTATGAACTTCTGCAAGGATGAAAATGCTGAGGCGGATGTAAATCATGAGCATTAAAAGTGATGATAAAGGAAAATACTGTTGCGAAATGCATTGGATTTTGGACGGGTTTAAGCTGTAAAGCAATGTGGCGGGTAATATTTAGATTATTCTCATTTAGACTGCTTCAAGGAAGAGGCTGAGGGAGAAAAGGGATTCTAAGCTCGTAGGTGAGTGGAATAAGAAATGTTACAAAGGGCATTAAGTCTGAGAACATTTTAATTACTTTTGTTGCCACTAATCTCACTGAACCAAATGGTCAATTAGATAAGTCTAAGCAGGCAAAGACTGTTGTTAAAAAGAATTAAAACGGTTGATTAGGACTTTCACACAAAGATTTCAAATATCTCACATCTTGAAATAACAACTGTGTGGAGATGAAAGTTTTACCTCAACTTCAAGTCTGTAGATGGGGAAAAAAGACTTCAGTTTGAATTCATCATCTGTGTATTTTTGAGGCAAAATAATAGAAAACAGCAAGATTATAGAAGATTATATAAGCACGTACATGTTCCATCTGCTATAGAAAACATCTGAGGCCAAGCCATGCAAAGGTAATGGAATCCTTTGTACTAAACCTGATCAACAAATATAACTGCAATGTATTTTATTCAAGGACCTCCAGAAACTCCATACTTGTGAACCTTGAGAGTCCAGACATAGGGAGATTTTCAAACTCTGGTGGTGGGTCTGGGCATGGGGGATGGCATGGTTGTAGTAACACGCATTTTTTTTTTTTTCTTTATTTGCTGACATTGTTGTTTTTATTGTGGTTGTTTTATTTTAATATTTTAATATTTTATTTGCTTGCTATATGTTTTGTCCTATGTTTTCTTTTTAATTGTAAAGTGTATTGGGACCTTCTTTCCTGTCTATCTCCACTGTCACTGTCAAATAAATATTGTGGATAATGGATATCATTGTAAAAACGTGTCATTCCCCAAATGTTTTTCAAATTGCAGATATTGAGCATGAAGCTCAGGGCCCTGTTGGCCTTGCGGCACTGCTGTGGTGGACCGATCAGGTTCATATTCAAAATGTTGGACTCCAGTGTTAAAATCCATCATTCCACTAAGTTTCATCCAAATAAGAGCAGCAGAGGCTCAGAAAACGAGCGGGATGGATGGGCACACGCATGGGGCCCAATAGATAGTTCCTTCCCCAATCTTTGATCATGAAAAATGGTGGTTCAAATGGTGGTTCAAATGTTATTTGAGACAATTTGACTCACTCACTGCAGTATCTATCAATCATATGATTTTATCAGGATGTGTATCCATTCATTTCTCTCTGTCCTCTGTGTGCCTGTTGTCCTGTGCAAGTCTGGCCTCCTCTGTACTTGTCTGTGAGTCCACTTGTGGTGTGTCCAGTGCGGGGGCCAGCTCTGGTTGACACTCTACTACTCTGCTCATTATGTATGTCCCTCCTCTGAATGACAACAGCTGCTTCTCATCAATATTTACCACTCGGTTGTCCTACCGCACTGCCCCCTGCAGAGAAGTAACCACGTAGGCCAGACCTCTGGCGACTGGTCCTGCCAGAGAGGGAGGGGAACCTATGTGTGCTGCCGTCCACCTTGCCAGTGCCCCATCATTTATTCATTCAACACCTGTTTTGCTTGTAACAATAGGGACCCGGTGCAGCATGGATGGGTACCAGTGTCTGTTCACCTCCTTTACAATTCACAATGCGTGCACATTCAAGTGGCTTGCAGGCTTCAACTGCTACAGTACTCCACACTCACTCATTGTATTATCACAATGGGTGTGATGGTATTTACCCATCAAACAATTATGCACAAATAGAATTGTGCAATCAAAGGCAACTATATGGACTTCCGCACACTTTACTGTAAATTTATACAAGGCAATTGGGACATGCCTTATGCCTTTTCTGTTTAAAACAAGCATAGTGTTTCATATCCTATTGCTGAGGCAAGATCTTGAAATCAAATTAGCCAGCGCTGGAAGTTATCAAATTGATACCCAGCACGAATGAATCAAAGTTCAATTACAGTACGTTTCATTTCAGGAGCGGCTTAATTAGCAGGTGGGCCTTAGCACAACACTGGAGGCTGTGCTGAGCAGATTCACTTTACCTGTCAAGGCTGATGCGGAGCTGGAGAGTGAGTGGGAGTGGGGGAGCCAGCAGGCGAAGAAGTCGGAATGCTGAGTGGAGCACAATTTGAATCTCAACAATTAGTTTCAACTGTTGCTCATTTTGATCTCTTGCACACAGTGATAAATGTTTTCGGGGGAGCTTTAATTTGGTAAAGAGCGCATTTTGGAATGCTAATTGCAAATCTGCTATGCTCATTTTTCTGGGTTAAATCATATATTCAGAAATGATGATGCTATGATAGTGAGCGTGCATCACAAACGTATTATTTTATGTGGTGGCAAACAGTTTTACACGTGGGACAGACTTCCCTCTATGACTGCAAGACAAAAAAGGTGATGGGGACAAACTGCAAGGGGCACAAACACCAACAGCTGTTAATCATTTTTACACTCGCGCCTCAGTTGGCCCGATCTTGCCTTGCCCGCTCTTGCCGTGCTTGCCTCTTGTGGTGTACATAATGAAAAGAATGGAGCCGTCAGTCATAATGGCTCTCTAAATAGCATTTTCTGCTTTATTAGTCATACTTAATGGTGTTGAAGGGGACTGTGAGTGATGCAAAATCCCTTTGTTCAGAGCCCTTCTCGTACTGTGAACGGTTCTTGATCGAAAAAAGATTCCTTGACAATTGAGGCTCAATGTGTTTTACACGCTGGGCTTACTTTGCCTATTTTGGAGGGGAATTGTGCATGCTCTCATCAAAAAGATTGATAGCACAGGCAAGGAAATAAAAGAGGTGGGGATAGTGTGCATAGTGCCACGACAGAGAGGTAGTTGGACCAAAAAGAAAATCCCATTCATTTTAGATGGACGGCTCCTTTGATATTTCATCATAGGGAACAAAAAAGTGATGCATCACCCATCCATCCGTCCACCCGCCCACATGGTAAGGAAGCAAAATGGGAACCAATTATAAATATCCATCAGAGCTTAAAATGAATCCTAGATGTTTACAGAGGGTTGGTCGCATATGTCTGTCTAACAGTTTGAAGCCTCTATGCGCGGAAAATACCTGAAATGTTGAGTTACACTGGTGTCGCGAGTGGGATCTTTTTTCATATGCGCTGATCATTAACCGAGAAACATTTAACAAAGGAAAGGAAATAATCCACCTGAGGCTGAGAGGAGCAGGCAGAGAGAAAGCCACGGAAAGAAAGACAAGGAAAGAGAGAGAGAGAGAGAAACAGAGACAAACTTACGCTGGATGTCGATTGTGACGCTGGTCTGTTTGCCGTTGGGGACTGCCTTGTTGGAGGCCTTGCAGATGATCTGCTGGCCGGTCTCGATGTTGGAGGGCGACAGATACAGCGTGCTAACGGTGCTTTCTCTCTTGCCATCCCGAAGCAATGTCTGCAAAAGAACAAAAGGGTGGATGAGGGAATCTGAAAGTAACGGTTGTGACTCATTTATGGGCTCTTGAGAATTGGTAGTCAGGATATAAACACGGAAAGGGCAAGGCTTTTCACATATTTTGCGTAGCGCTTGCTACTATATGCGTCATGTATAGCTGTTTAAAATACCATTCTAAATATGGTCAAAACCCTTAAAACCTGTTCAACCCTGCTGGGTCCATTCATCCATTCATGCATGCTGCTTTGTTCAAACCAGCAGAACTCTATTTGAAATTTAAGTGGATATCCCAAAGTTTCCAAAAATCCTGAATATGTTCTGCTGAATTACAGGAAAATGTGCATAAAATGATGCACAAGACATCGAGATATTTTTTATTTGACATAATGTAGCAGCTATAAAACAATGGCATCCTGGGTTTGAATATTTTGCTCAGTCTAAGTGTGATACAGCTTCGTGAAGCGTTGCAACCAACAGATACAGAAAACACATTTGACATTGTACAATAGGGGAAAAATATTGCTTCTTACTTTGAAGTAACTTAAGGGCAAATTTGGGGTAAAATCAGAGTTCAAAGTGTTAAATTGGAGCAGTCATGGCTGCATAGTTGACACCAAACAATCAGCACACAGGAACCTTGTTAGTTAGATAAATAAAATCAGAAAGTTTGAGACTTCTTTTGAGATTATAAGTCACTCTGCAAGCACACATGTGAATAAGGGTACACCAAAGGTTTCTTTGGTCAGAGTTCAATTGGAAAATCAGCTGCAAATTCATGAATATACACTGTACACATCGCGTCTCTTGGGAAACCAGACAGAAACTCCTGGAACACTGTAGCCTCTAGTTTTGCTTCAAGGCTGATTGATCTAAAAAAAAAAAAAAAAGATGGGGGGAGGGAGTAGGAGGGGGGTAAGAAATATGTTTTTTGAGCCTTGAGCTTTTGTGTATCTGGAGAGCTGTGCTCCAGTGCATGGCTTGTCATACCCCACAAAGGAAATCAATCTTCTTTTCAGTGCTCATCCTCTGAGCCCTACATTGTGAGAGCCATCTGGAATCGCTCGGTGGAGCTCAGTAGCTCTCACCCTCCCTCAAATGCTCAGGGGAGGGCTCTGGGAGTCTATGCTAACCAGTGCAGGACAGTGGAAAGTCACTGACTAGAACAAATTGGCTGGGCAACGGGGCACAGTGTGGTCAACCACAAAGTCAAGATGCATTTCCCTGCCACCTCCTTAAAAGGAAGATCACTGCTGCTCTGTGTTTTTGCCTGAAATGTTGCGGAGGAAAGGAAGGGCCTGTAAATGTAAAGTGCGGCACTTTCTCGCTACTGTATGGAAAGCACTGTAGGTGTTTGTTCTATTGACCAGCAAGCAGAAGCTCACAGCAGCTTTGCTTTACTGCACTGCTACCACTGGATTAGCCTCAGAAAAATATGGATTACTTCATGGATAATATTTCCCTTGCTTAGATTCTCACTGCACAATGTATGAAAAATAAAAATACTGTTTCATATTCACAGCTTCAAACTTTTGTGACCTCTGAGATGGCAAAGTGTGCGTTCAAAACAATGCATTTTGATTTTGCTTAAAATATAAAGCAAGAGTTCTAGTTAAGTAATGGTTTCCATGCCTCTAATATCTGTGAGTTTATATAGGCCTGCTAATGTTGAATGAAAGGTGATTTATGACGTAAAGCCAGTTACTTTACATTACAGTCGCATAAACTTCAAGAAAGCTAACCAGCATATTTTAAGCCACCATAATCACTAATTATTAAACCTTAATTGTGTCAAATGGACAATGGAGGAATTAATAGCAGTAATTATCTTCTCATTTCTCTGCTTTAATGCAAGGGTCCTTTTTTTATATATAAAACTGTGAAGTCACCCTGCACCATCGTTCTCACCTAAGCATACCATATTCTGAATAATATAATTATAATGTCAGCGAACTTGTCATTATATTGGAGCACCAAGACATTTAAACAGAAAGCTTTGCCTTTCTTATCTTGCTGCTTTTCTGCTCAAGTACCTCTTAGGTAGCATGCCACATACGGATCTTTGTTACTGGATTATTGGAATGGTGATAACACTAATAAAACATTTTCTGTCTAATACTTAATGTATTACAGCATAAGTATATTAAAGATGCCATTCCTGCTCCTGTGGAGTCCATTTGTATGTGAAGGACCATGTGATGAGATTCATCGTTGTGCACGAGTCTTGGCGCTCACCTCTAAAGCAGAACGCATTAGCTGTCAGACGCGGGATGTGTCAATGTAATATCCTTTCTGACACAATCAGGATTGTTTCCCTCGTCGCTCTGGACCTGTCTGAAGTCATTAATCTTAGAAAGGGGGTTAGCTGGCTGCTGCATTGAATTCAACACCGCGCCACATTACAATTGATAAATTTTCATATCACTGCCTGGAGCATGTGAGGAGAATACTTTTACCTTTGCTATGAGCGGAATGGCAGCGTAACTCGATTAAGAGGAAGGCTGCTTTTCCAGGTATGAAATCAGGGGAGGAACACGGTCAGAACTCATGAGTGTACTTTCAGCACACACGATAATAGCTACTTGGGATTTTTAACAAAGAGCAAATAATAAGAGCAATCACTCTCATTATATTGTGATAGTAGTTGCAATTTGTGAGCTATTCATAAACAATCACAGATCCCCGAAAGTGTATGCTTGTATATTTGACATTTGTAACTCAATTTTCTATTTGAATTGTGATAAAAAAATATATAATGTATAAGGGCCTGTATAATAACCCCCTGTAATGTAATACTTTTTTTCCCCTTCTTCTTTTACTTTTAGTTTAACGTATATTCACAAATTCACATATTCACATTCTTGAAGTTGGATGATGGCTTTTTTTTTGAATATTCTAACTCAAAATCTCCAACTGTTTTAGTCCAACTTTCTAAACATTACGGCTGCAAACAAACTTTACAGGAAAATCTGTGTTTGCTGTGGCTGTCTCACATCGTGTCAGTCTCATCTCAGACTGGGGAAAAAAAAAGTGCTCAGACTTGTAAATCACTCTGTAAACACAGTCAGTACTGAGGCAATGTCTTGATGACTCTCTTGCTTGCGGCACAATATTTGGTATCATTTGACACTTGAGAGGGATGAATTCTGTTGTGGCTTCATTGTAATGCCAAATACGAGTCTCTTATTTACCCTCTGATAGTCTGAGTGTCTTGACATTAGCCTTCCGCAGTCATACTCTGATTTCATCTCTGTTGTTCACCTCATGAAAGAGCCTGAGCACTGTTGGGTTCAAAACCATTTAGAAAAGGGGCAGCAACGACACAAAAAAGCAGGTGACTGGATCAACCATCTGGCTATCATTAGCTAAGACAAAGGAACCATATTAGTAGAGTATGAGAGCACAGCAGCAACTGTGATGGTGGAAGTGAACAATGGTAAGCATATTGCTAGCTTGTTAGCGTGTTGGTAACTTGTGAGATCAACTGGCTATGCTAGGTTATCTTGACATGGCATATATGACCATGGAAAGAGACATTGCTTGTCATCTTTTAAGAGAAGTTCATCTGAGCTTCCTCGTCACTGGAAACACAAACATAGATCATTAAGTTTGAAATGAATGTGACCTGCTGAGATCTTGCAGGCATGCAGGGAAAGCTTTGATTGGGTCGGTGAGAGGGAACGTGGAGGAATGGAGCCTCCCAGGGATGACTTTGAATTTACAAAGCAAGCAAAACCCAGTAGTTTATGTATCATTGCTTGTCTTTTGATAGGCTCAAATATCAAATATCTCTGGGTCACATTCAATCACTGATTTTTAATTCCGGTCCACATGAAGGCTTGTTCACATATCAATAGATGTTCATTTCACTTAAATTCAAATAATAATAATAATAATAATCCTCAGTGTTGTAATGCCTACTGCTGCAAATGTAAAAATGTACCTTTCTGCCATTTTTCTCTGCCAGGTCAGGGAAGTTAAATAGATTTCTTTTGATTAACTTAACTCGTCTACCCGCCTCGAATTGCGATCATTTCTAAAGATGTCCAAAACAATTAATTTAAATGATCTTCAACTGAGATCCCACTTTTAATTTTAATGCAGAATAACTGTGAGGTTAATTAGCTTGACAAAATCTTTTGAGATCTTTTGAAACAGCCACAATGAATAATATTAGCGTTGAAAATAAAGGGCCCTTCGACTTAATATGCTACTCAACTGCTGGGAACACTACACCTGTCTCCCACACAGGAAAAATTGACATGTCTAATATGCACTCAAAATTTAATTAGTTATTTTATTCGGGAGTATTTTCCCCACCCTGATATCTTGGTGAACATTGGTATTAAAGTAAAATTGCTCTAATTACACAAAAACCAAGATGAAGGTTGAGGGAAAAATAATGAACAGAGAGGCAGATAAAACAAGCACTTTGAACATATGTGGGGAAGTAGGGTGTTAAGTAGTGGGAGAACTCATCTTGATGGAAAGATGATAAAATGAAGTTGTTTTCACAGAAGGTGCCTTATACATTTGAATGTTTCCTGAGGCTGCGGAAAATTATATTCATCTTTAGGGGAACACAATTACTCCAACTCTCAACCTTAATTAACATACACACATGATAAGACAAAACTGGATAATATAACAGCAGCTCATAAAAATGTTACAATAATTTATTTATTTTTTTTAACCTTCGAACACTGAGGTAACTGCCTAATCTCCCCCATGTCCTTCACCTCTTAGCTTATGATCAGAACAGACAGAAAATATATAGCACTCTGTGGAGAGTGGGATAGGAATATATCATGATTTTCAATCAGTAAAAATACACAAATGACACAACTCAAAATGACAATTCAGACCCGCAAGCCGCACAGTCCTTTATTGGTGGCCCCTGGACAGCTCAAGTGGACCGTCTGGGAGTGTTTGAGGGAAGGAAGAGCATTACTCATTCATTTCCCCAGCCCTGCATTTTCAAAGATAGTCTTGGGATGTGAACCATTCTTGTGAAAACTGCTGCTGCTATGATATAACCTCCTTCAACTCTGTTCTCTTGACTTAACGGTTTGAAAAGTGAAATCTGAAGACATTTGTGATCATCTTAGCTATTACACAGTGATTCTTTTTTCTTTTAAGTTTTTCTTATTTTTAATCCCATTATTACTTTTTCTTTTATTTCAGCTTTGCCTTTTTCTTGATGTTTCTTTTCTTTGTTTATTCAATTTGACCCTTTAATTATTACTCTTTCATAATTCTTTGTTGTTCCTCTGTTTATTTAATTAATTGTAGGTTCATTCCTACACCTGAGCATTTTCTATTCTAAGACTGTCAAGCTCTATTAGTAGTATAAGTATAGAGTCAGTTCTATACTATGCTATGAAGGAACTGTATAGGCATAGGCTTGTCTCTATGCTGATATAAATTTTAAGGGTATATAAGTCGTTATATTTCACTGTCTTTTTCTCTTCTCTTCAATGTTCTATTTTGTTTTACTTTAAAACACATTGCGTTTCATTGTTCAAAATGTCCTCTATAAATAGAGTTTGGTTTGATTATGTTGTATTCAACATTCATTCAGTGGCTCTCTACTATGGCACAGTAAAAAAAAAAAACAAGCCTTTTTTGCCTAGTGACAGTCTAACCATACAGATCCACTTTAAAGAAGTGGTAAATATCTCATAATGGGTCAGTCAGAGATGAGACTGCGGTGGTCTTTGCTGAAAATTAGACGTGGGTCAGAGCAATCATCAGACATGACACCATCAGGAGGCCCGTTGCTGTGACTCCTCCACCACATCTGCTCATATTAGTCCTCTTCATCTGTGGGGTGTGAGAGGACCATCAGAGCAGATGATTATACTTACAGAAAGTCCCCCCACCCCTCTTCAGACCCAAAAAGAGTCATCTTCTTGTAATCGAACCCATTGCTTTTTAATGGTAGGCAATCAAGATGAGAGTGTAGAGGGACGTAGCTGGGCTCAGCACAGGCATGTGCCATTCATCAGCTAGCACCAGCACAGAACGTCCTTATATCTGCCTTCACTCCAGAGAGGAAGTGAAGGGAGGAAGCACACTCTCCGCCCACCATTAGTGAGCGGCACCTCCGGCAATCACTTTATTCAAATCGTCCTGGTGCCGTATCCCAGCCCAATCAATGGCATTTATCTGCTCTTTGAAAAAAGCCAATAATGGGATGAGACAGTGCAGCGAGTGAGGGGAAGCGGGGGAGGTGTTAGTACTCTAAAGTGCCTGGTGTCTTTATGTCCCTTGTTTAAATGGAAATAGAACATGGCGGTGTTGATTGCATGATTAGCCTGCAGGGGTAATGTCAGTCAAGTGTCTGTGAGGTCAGGATGACCACGACACCAGGCTGGTGTGAACAGTGACTAATGTGTACTGTGCCGGCAAAAGTGGGAACCTGATCTGTCACTGACTATCAAACTGTGCTATAAAAAGTTCAGACAGACCTCCCTGCACAGGAAGTGGCATACGAGGTTTTATAACAGGTTGGACGGATGAGGGGAGATAAATGGCGTGAAAGTGGAGAACAACACAGCAGAAATCAGAAATGCAAAGACAGTGGTACTACCATGATCTCGCCATCTGCTTGTCTGAGTTGATTTGTTTACTGGGCAAAAAGGCCAACTGACAAAGGACTAGCTTTTCTTTTTTTTTTCTTTAATACATTCCCCGACTCATTGTCTGTATAAACCATTACAGAGAACAAAAGGCACAGCCACAACAGCACCCTGTCCCGTCATTCCACCCACATCCCCAGCCGTTCTACCAACCTTGTATGACACACACCTCTATGCTTACCTTGGAGTACATAGCCCCGTTGAGGACCTCTCCGTTGCGGATCCAGACGATGGAGGCTGCTGGCTTCGCGTTGTTGGCATGGCAGGTGAGATTGAGCGGGTCGCCGGCTCTTAGGCTCACCACCGGGCCCCCACTGATCACTGGGTCCTCAGGGGGAACTACAGGGAGACAAAGACACAGAGAGAAACACATATATTTACTAAAAATACCAAAAATAACACGGTGTTTCCTGGTGTATCTCAATATGAAGACTTCTAATAAAGGTGAGCTGATATGATTTAGTATTGGTGGTTGCAGGATAATGTGATGGAATGAAAAATGCAATGTCTTCTCTAATTTTATTTTTGGATTCATCCGTCTTACTCGGCTGGGATATTGCACATGCAGAACATGGTGGCACTGAAAAGATACGATGAACCTGATAAGACAAAGCTAATTACAACCTGCGAGGCTTTGACTGCGCGGGACATGACCACGCCACATGGTTAATTCCTGTGAAATGAGAGCACTTCTGATGCCAAAGAGGGAAATGCTGAAGTTTATTGTGAACGTGTTATCTTTGTGAGTTGGTTTACTCCATTGCCAAATTGAAGTCTTGGTGATTCATGGTCACCTCTTTCAGAGAAAGCGACGCCATCGCAGTGAGAAATGACATGTACATAATCTAAAACTAACAGTGGATTGCAGGGTACAAGGCAAGACAAAGCTTTGGCAAGTCACAGTGTTATACTGTAAATAACAATCAACTCTGCCATCTCGTTCACAGCAGATGTTACTTATACAGTGCACACACGCGCGCACGCACACACACACACAAACACAGTGGTGTAAGTGCTTATGAATGGCACTGATCAAATTCCCCTTTCTACTTCCTACCCATGAGCTGATCACTGTTTTTTTTTCTTTTCTTCTTTTTTTTTTCAGTCAAACTGCAGTGAATTATTGATTGACCTGAGTGCTCATTACAATGCGGATCTGGGGCAAGATGAAATCAAAGGCTGCAGGCAGCTGCCATATTCCCTTGCAAGAGCATCATGATTGGAAGGAAGGTTAGTAAGGGTTACATCTATGCTGTCAAGTAGCATTGAGACGAGTGAAAAGAGAAAAGGGAATTCGGGATACTGTATTGTACATGAAATGATAAGGTATGGAAGTACAAAAGGGCCAAAAGAGACAAATCAGAGCTTGCTGCTAGAAAGTTGTGCACAGTTTGCTATAGTTAATTAATATTGTCACTACTTGTTATAAGCGCATTTTTGCTTGAAAATGCCTTAATTGTAAATTCCATTTAGAGTCCATGAAAAACCGAGTTTTAAATTATGCATTTGGCAGTGAATAGATCACATTTACCTGTATAGTGTAGAAAACTGTTGCACAAATTGTCAAGTTAATTTTTCATGTGATAATTTATGACTTTTCATATGATAGGAACGGGAGCCAACTGCAGAGGAACACTGAAATTAGGCTCGCACAGTAATTGTTCCCTGTCGCAAAGCAGCTCGTCTTCAGGACTTCATGTCCCTCAGTTGATTAGCACATGGAGTTGGCGTTTTGATCTTTTGCTCATATGACTAATGTCTTTTCATCACATAAAGTTTTTGACCAAACAAACACGGACAATGTGGGCCTAAACAATTAAACACACTTTAAATGACTAAGTATGACTAAGAGCAGCGTGGGAACATTAAAGTCTCGATGCTTCATCAGTTGAGTCTGAGTAGGAAAGCACGAAATTGCTCCAACGAGCCCATCCTAGTTAACTTCCCGAGTAACTTTGCCATATATTTTAAAGACAATACCTATTCACTGCTCCCTATTCAGACAGTAGAGTGTTTGAGTTTGAAATGCCGTGTTTATTCTGCTCGGTTGTTCCAACACCCTTTCATCTGGTCTTCATTAATATGCAAAGGGATGGGAGAGGCAGAGGAATCTCAGGTCAGCACTAGCAGATCAGACAACGGAGTATGCTGATCTAGGCAAGTAAGAAAGAATCTTTGTGAGAATATGGTCACCTTCTGGTTCTTTATCAGCAAATGGAAACAAGGTCAAGAAGATCATATTAGTTTATCCTTATCCTAAGAATAGACCTACCGCACTGTATGCAAATGAGACTGGGAGCATGTGAAAGCGTTATGAGCTGAGGCTCTTCAGAGAGCTCCATTTTTCAATAAAAAACACGAACAAAATGTGATGCTCAGTGATGGCATGGTGACAATTGGTTGCAATAATCCAGTGTTATTGGCTTACTGTCATTCCTCACAGTGCTGCAACATTAATTAAATGTCAAGCATATAAGACACACACAGAAGTAGCCGTTTTTTGACGGGGCAAATTGGAAAGGAAAAGTCCCTGTGTAGAGAGTCAAACAGTATGTGACTGACGTGGCGCAGACTTCAATAGTCACCACCGAGCCAAGTGATTTTGTTTTCCTGTCATTGTGAACGCTTGGCAATGCCTCTTCATATATGCAGAAACAGAAAACAGACGTTTTTTCTGTATCTCAGCATAAATAGTTCTCCCTTCTTTTTACTGCGTGCAAAACTATATGGTGTCAAGGTCTCAAAATGGGTGCAACATGCTAAGAAAAGGAGGTGAAACAGCCCGTGGATATTCCGGTGTCCTCACACACTGCTTCAACAATTCACTACATTGCTTCTTCTTGATCTGCAGCGGCCTTAATTGTCTGAGCCTATAGGCGGTGTTTGGCGGATTTGTGCAAGGGAGGTTATGATGTAATGCCTAGCGGAGCTCCGTCAGCGAGGAGGTCGCCGGCAGATCAATCAGAGCGCTACAATATCAGGTGGTGTCCTCTGGAGGGCCGACTTGGGCGAGACACCGAGGGTGAATGGCAAACAGAAAAGGAAGAGAAGGACACGCTTGGCTGCCTTCACCAGCCACCCATACTCTTCATGTCCTCCGTGGGTCTGAGGTCTTTAGTGATTACTGCCAATGTGGAGAGAGAAGTGACTGCCTGGACGGGGAATTGCTATTGGTTTTTCGATATAACTGGAACAGGTGCAGGGGTCTCAATCTGTGCTCCTTAGACATCTGTTTGGGGTCTCCACGCTCGGTAAAGGAGCTATCTTCCCTGCCTTTTCCTTCCAGCCCAACATCCCCTGCATTTAAACGAATGACACGAGCAAATAATATCGAGTATATTAAGCTTTTCATCTCCAACCAGATCCTCCACTGAGCCCGCTTCCCATGACCGCCAGGTCTGACTGTTATAAAAAGGCCAGGCCTTGAACTTGAATCAGCCATCATCATTACTGGACTGTTTGCAAACTCGGCAGTCCCTAATGGTTCTAAATTAGCACTTTACTGTGGCCATTCGATGGATTTGGCATAAGTAGTACGGTCAGCGGTTCGGATTGATCGCTCTTCTTTAATTACAGGGCTGACTTGCTGCAGACCCTGCTCCACTCACCAGTTTTTACACGGGGATAATGTAATCCCATTCAACACTTTCACAGATGTACACTTACTATTGCATGAACACTCAGACATGGCATGCGTACACAAACCAACACACGCAAACAAATATTACAGGTTTTGATATACTGATAATCAATAGTTGATGATTTAAGCAGAAAATGTGTTTGTTTTTTTTTTTGTTTTTTTTATTTTGTACTGATCAGACAGCCAAGAATTTAAAATAGGCCTAAATGCAGCCAAATTTGGGTAGTTTATTACATTCATAATCTAAAAGGATTTTGTTGGGTTACTTTGGCCCAAGGCTGCTTGTTAGTCAGACCACAGTGGTTATGCCAGGTAATTTCACATGTTTACGCTCTGAGCCATCATTTCAAGAGTTTGAAGGAGAAACCCAATTGCCCTGTCTGTCACAACTCACATTAGCCTATCCCTTTCCGTCAGATAGGTGAGGCCACTGTTTCGTTTGAACGCCGCGAGAATTTAATGGAATTGCATCACTTCACCCAGTCTGAGATAAGGCCCGGGTTTTCATTTCATGTCTTCCTCCCAGTCTACTGCTCCGAGACATGTCTGACCATAAACCCCACCCTGGACGCCTCAATTAGACAAAGAAACAGTGGAGTCAGGAAGACGGAATTTCAGTGAGATCATTTACTTTTAGTGTATAATCAAAGATATCCATAAATGAGACTGAGGCATATTGATGTTTAATTAACCCAACAGTGCAAGGCAGTAAGTATGTCGCTTCCAAGAGGGAGCCTGAATAAACCTGGGGGTCGTAAAGCTGCTTTTTGTCCCGTGATACATATCAATTCTCCAAACACCTCTGTAAAGCCTTAAATTGGTCTAAGGGGAATCTCATGGCATGCTTTGTAATTGGCTGACAAGTCCACTTTGGTTTGGGAACAACTGGCTGTGCTGATGGTAAACCTGCTGGGTTATTAGTGGCCAAACTGATGGTGGGGAACATTCCCCAAACCAGCCAATGCAGTCCTACGTGCGCCCGGGCTTTCCAGGAGCGTGAGCAGGGGAGAAAAGCAATTTGGAGGCGAATGAATGAGAGAGGGAGAGCTCTCGTCGCAAGGAGCTGGATGATGTAGGGGAGGGGAGGCTGGCAATGTAGCTCGCTGTAGCGCTGTGCTCCAGCAGACGTGTCCTGAACGACAATGAGGGATCCCGACTTGCCCATCTACTTCGGAAGAACGCCTGCTTCGGGCCGCCTGTCACCCCATCGCGACAGCTTGGAGAGTTTGTGATAGATAGATCAAGAAAAAAAGAAGAC
>OMLF01011235.1:18256-31812 GCA_900302615.1 Holocentrus rufus
GCGTATGGGGGTCATATAAGTTGGAGGGGAGGGGAGGATGAGGACGATGCGGATGAGGAAGACGAGGAGCGGGGGAGATGCCAGAGTTGTCAGAGGCTTGCGGCGCCTGCTCCGTCACAGCGCAGCCATGTGCAGCCCCAAAAGCTGCTCTCCACAGATTGGGAGGGTTCTGACATTGCTGCTCACCACCCGGCTGTGTAGCGCTATATTGCTATGTGTGTGTGTGTGTGTGTGTGGTCCTGAGAATCTCTAAATTCCAAAAGTGCAGTTGCTTAAATATCTCCTTCTGGCGAGTGGTAAAAAAATCACTCCTCTTTAAAGGAACTGCCAATCAATAACCTCCCCCCTCTCTCCAACCACCACCACCACCACTGTGGTCCTGATTCTCCTTTATGTCAATCATCAGTATTGGTATTTGGTATGAACAATTAGCTGTAGCAAACTTATCCACTTTATAGTGTGAATCAAATCAGCCTGACACCTGTACACAGTTGGTACCGTTGTTTTGCAAAGCACAGATGTATTCGTGTCACTTCTCCTCCGTCTGTTAAAACACTTGAAAAAAAAAAAGAAGAAGAAGCATCCTACATGCAGTCTGTCTGCCATAATCATGCACCTGCTCACAGCCTCTCTGATATCATAGATGTAGTTATCATCCCATCTCCTGTTTCAGACAAAATGGTGGAAAAAGGCAGTGTAATATAAATGTTACAGCCACACTTCCTCCTAAAATGACTGCCGATTAGGACACCTTATCTCACCGTACTTCAGCAGAGATGCTTGGCTAGACCTAAATTGACTTTTGTAAGAGACAAATTGGTTACATACACAGGAGGGCATAAAAGCCTGATTTTTTTTTTTGTGAACTACTAAATGGAGTGTTGCACAATTTTTGTTTGAGTGTCTCACAGTTTGGCACACAAACACACACAAACACACTCACACGTGTACACACACACACACACACACACACGCAAGCCACTCCAAGAATATCGAAAAAGAAAGAGATAGGGAGAGGGGAGAGAGCGCGAATGTGATTCTCATCAATTAGTTTAAATGATGAAATCAAGAGAATACATGTGAACAGACAGACACCACACACACAAACACACGCACACGCACACACACACACACACACACACTTCCCAATGCCATTACACAAATACACAGACAATATTTGCGGAGTTATTGTTATTCTGTCTTGTTTGCAGCATGAAATATTTTAATTCCTTGGTGGAAGTTCACCTCTATTACTACGGGCATGCCACTGTGATCCTTGAGAAATAATGAATTTGGATTTGTCCACACAAAGGCCTTGGGCTTTTGCAATTTGAAACAACAACAGAAAAGATACCCTTGGGCTTTTGTCCACATGCACATTGTTGCTGAAGTGCTGTGTGTCCAAAACTCTGACAATGCAAGGGAAGACATTCGAACATCAGCAGAAAGCCTCATTCAGACGGCATGCTCTGAAGGTTTTTTTTTTATGTATTTATTTATTTATTGTAATAAGATCAGCACAACACTGTGCTCATGAATGCAAGTAATTTGGAAAGATCTTGTGGATTATCTTGGCTTCACCCACCCCCTGCCTCAACTATACAACTGATTTTCACCAGATCCAAATGCTGGGTCTAAATGTAAGACTATTAGAAATCCATGCTGAGGAGACAATCAGTCATCTCACAACAGAATGAGAGTGGGTGCAGATATGAGGTCTGCATTATTTATCAAAAAGATATATATTTATTTATATACATACATATTTATAAATGACAGAGGGAGGCAAGCTTTTACTACACACACAGCCACACTCACTAAATCTCGGTGAATTAATATCTGCAAATAATTCTCAGTATTTGTTTTAACCTGGGTACCAGATGGATGAGGTTTGCCACATTGGCCCGCACCATCAGTGCCAGAATGTTTAGACTATTTTTAAATCCGCACAGTGAGTGGCAACTTTTCTTAACAAGAAATGATTAAGAATCATTTCGAATTAGGTATTAAATATGTGTTTATGCATTGAATGTAGTTAACTATTAACTAACATCAGATGATTGTTTATAGTGACTTTATTTATGTTGTCTGACTATTTATGGGCATCTACAGTATAGTGACTCACAATTCATGATGGCTCATAAAGCTCTTAATTTTTTTAATTATTTGCTTATTTTTTCTCATGGAATATGTGTACGATTATTTTTTTTATTTGCTTTAAGTAAAGAGAATCACTTATGACAATTTATGAGAAAAAGCTTTGTAAACTGCTTTTTGTGTGCTTCCAGTAAGCGATCCATTAAAAGCATTTGCTAACCTCTATTTGATCTCAGTGGCATGCTCTGAAGTATTTTATGACCCTGCTCTGGGCAGAGCAGAGTAAATAAATTCAAAAAAACGACAACAACAAAAAAAAAAAAAGTTTGTCAAATGTTGGAAAATGAACCGATCCCATCACCCTTGCTTGCCCTTAACGCACTTTTGGTAGGCAATGTTTTGTCACATCGCTTACGCTCTTGTAATTATAAATGAATAATCTCAGAGCTGTGAGCCTCAAGATAAATTGACAAACGAAGGTTAGAGGACTGTCAAGGAGCTTGCGATGCGAGAAAACCTGTAATTATTACTTAAGAAACAAGCTACACCCGTAGCAGTTCAACTCTAATTAATGACTTGCTTGAGAACAAATGTAATATTGAGTACTCATCTAGGCAACTCTGTTTTATTTGGAGTTAATCTTTGGCAAAGTAAATATCTTCTGATGGGCAATTTCAAAACTTCAATTAACAGAGATTACTTATGGATATACAAAGCCTTTCGGCATTACACATTTGCACATTGCTGTGCGTTCCCTTAATGTCGTTTTTCATACAGTGGAGCAAATTCAGTAATCAGAGAAAGCCATGGCTCTGCATTAAGTGGTAATTGTTCAGAGAGAGAGAGTGAGTGGGCAATAGACGCGGAGACAGAGGAGCAAAATGACAGAAAAATGACATTAAAATGTCAGCAATGAGTCAATAAGTGGCACCACATCTCATTACAGCAAAAAATTGCACATTTTCCTTTGTGAGACGGATGAACAAGCTCGCTGGACCAATTTTGAAACTAAAGGCCTTAATCAAACTCTGGTGATCTCCCTTCTGCCATCCTCGTGGTCCCAGACCAAGGTGAGCACATTAGAGCAAAGGTTTGGAGCGGTGCCAACTTGCTGCAGGGGATATAATTAGCCTCTGGGGTCTTTTTTGGACCAGACACCCTCCATTCTCCACCTTCATGACTAATTCACAAGACCTTGATTCTCCTTTGGCATCTCAGGGTAAGTCTACAAGCCATGCATGCTCTCAGATGAGCGGCGTTCACTAGTCTTTTTTTTTTTTTTTTTCCCGACGAGGCTTTTTGATCCAGGAATGTTTTCTTTTGAAGATGAATGCTGATCTGTTCACTGTTTCCCCTCTATTAATTTTTTCCTCGCGCCTTTACGTGATGGACTTGCTGAATTCACAGGGCAATCGTGTCTTCAGTTCAGTAACACTGAGGGATTTCCTCCTGATTGGACATTTTATCAGACGTGTGCAGGGAAATTAAGGGCAGCATACACACTCTACATCCTTGGCTGCAGTCAACTGCGAGCATTTCAAGGACAAACTTCAGATCAGAAAGGGGAGACACTGTATATACATATATACATAAATACATACATACATACATATGCGTGTGTGTCTATGTTTTTGACAGTGGAGAAGGTCTTTCTCTAAGTGCTACTCAGTGTCTGTTTTGTGGGTTTTCTGTGCTTATCAAAGTCAAGACGAGAAAAGTTCCTCTGATATGGTGCAGAGAGGAGTTCGGGCCGATATTGAGTTATGAAAGATGAAGGGGCGAGTTTTAGATTTATTCTGCTGTCAGGTAGGAGAAGGGAGACTGTGTGTGTGTGTGGATGTGTGTGGGCGTTGGTGTGTACGTAAGCATATGGTGTGTGTGTGTGTGTCTATGTGCTCGTGTGTGCGCGCGCATAGGTGTGTGGGGGCCACAGTTGTCTTCCAAGTCGATAGACACACTCTGTCACCACTGGCAGGTAATTGACAGCTTGGAGTTTGCAGTGACACAGGCCTTGCATATATTTCTTCCACTACCTTGTGTGTATGTCAGCCTCGGGTTCTCCCTGCCAGTGCATTCAGGAGTCAGCCAGCTCGGCAGGGGATTAAACAAACGTCTTTGGGGCTTATGGGGTGGAATGATAAACTCTCTCACCCTCAATCAGCCAAATAGCAGCGAGAATAAATGATTCCACTTTCCCTTTGTTGATTATTCATTTTATTGGGGCCTTGAGTAGACAACTGCTGCACTGCCAACCACATAGCCCGCAATACAGACTCCAGCATTTGCAAATCATCTGTGTTTATTTTAATTACAGTGAGTAATACATATGGGTGGGGTTTGCAGCACTGGAGCAACTTGGTGTGGAGGTGATAAAACATGCAATACAATTTTTTTCCTCCTGTTGACTCTTTTTCGCCCGTGCATCGTAGCCGTCTTCACTCTCAGGGATTCAGACTTTTGAAATTGCCAAGCAGGCTAAAGATCGCACCATTAATGAAGATGTTTGATTGCCATTCATTTTGTATGAAAACAGGCAGTTCGCTGCCTTAATTCATCAAATCCAATCAGCAGTGACCTTGCTAAACCATGTGCATAGTGCGCATCCTGCATTACCGGTGACTCCTCTCCTTCCCCTGTCCTTGATGCTGTGATCAAACAAGCAATTTACTGTGACCACCAATGACTGAGAGCAGGTAAACTTTGAAGGGGTTGAATGAGTAGGATAAAGGGAGATGGCAGGGGGAGGTGGAAAGTGCAGCAGCAACAGACCCCATTTTTAGCTCTCTGTAGAAGTATTCATAATTATTCATTCATATCCATTTGCAGGGGGCTTGGCAGCTGGAGAGACGTTAGGCTGCAATTTGTCTTCCCCTTTCTCCTTTTCTTCTGCTGCCATCTCCCCTACAAATCGTTAGTTTCACTTTTCATTAGGCTGGATCGATAAGGCGGATCAGTCGCTCGTGGCGAGTATACTGCGTAGCAGACACCTCTCTCTCTCTCTCTCTCTCCCTCTCTCTCTCCTTCTTTGTGTGCTCATTTCTTTCCCCTTGTTCTCCCTGGCTCCGTCATTGACTCCAGGTTTCTTTCCTGTGATTGCCCGTCCTACCGTGTAGGAGGTTGTGAGAGGAAGGGAAAAGAGAAGCAGCAGGAAGCTGGAAGGGCCGACGAAACAGAAGTGAGCCAGTGATTGTACTAATGCTGCCCAATAAGGCAGAACTGGCAACACTGAGTGATAACCCAATAAAGTTTAATTAAGAACCAGTAACCTCTCAGGCTTAATAATGAAAATGGAGGCTACGTGCAGAGGAAGGAAATTAAAGTGGCAACGTAAGAGTCTGAAACTTTAGTAATGCTCTACAGTGTGTGCCAGATGGGAAAAGTTTGTGTTGATGCAACTGCTGCCTGATGGTTTGCATGTTATTATTTTCATTTTTTATTTTTTTGCTGAAATGGCATGGCTACGGATGTATTGTTTTCTTATATTGTATGCATGCATATGTGTAAATGTCTGTTTGTTTGTATGTGTGTGTGTTTACTGCTCATGCTGTGTGTTTGGAAGGTGATAAAACTTAGTGAATAGACGCAGATGGCCTAATACAAAAGTGTTGTTGGGAGGTAGACAAAATGTCTATTTGTGTGTCTGTGTGTGCGTCTGTGTTTGATCTTCACTCACCCAGCACAGTGAGGCGGGCAGGGCGGGACCTCAAGGCAGCCTGGATAGCCTGGCACTCAAACACGGCGTCATCCATCAGCTCGACTCGCTGGATTCGCAAGTGATGCTCCCCTGAACTGTGGTCCCCAATCACCGTGTAACGAGGGTAGCCTGCAGCGCAAACACATTTGTTCACTGTAAACACCTTGAAAATCAGTACCCTGTTTACTTGCCAAATGCAAGAAATTAAATTCAGCATTGAGATTTTTTCGTGTACGCTTTGCATAATCACAACAAAAAGGCTCCAGACATACAAGACAATAACACAAGACAAACAGGAAAAAACAAGGGTAATGCTAACATGTCTCACTAATAATGCAACACAACACAAAGTGGAATTTCTGAGTGTAATTGGTTAACCCAAGAACAAACATGTCTTTGTTGGTATAATAAGCATGAGGCTCAAGTTTACATGAGATGCAGCATCGGAATAGAGAAGATTGTGGGTGATTAAGTTGTGAGAATGCATGTGTGATTTTACCCACGTAGCACTTTAATGCAAGGCAAACACAGAAAAATTCAAAACACATATTTTTATAACACTCCTGCCAATGTTAATGAGCGGCTCTGGAGATTCCTGCCTTCTGGAGAGCGGTCTTTTACTGTAACTGTAAACAGGAACAGCTAGAGATTGAGACGTTTCAGCGGCGCTCTGCAAAGTGATTTATAGTTTAATAATGCAAGAAAGCACGGCAATATCCAAGAGACCTGGCCATTTTACGCGAGTCAAGTAAGATCGCTTTAATGATATCCCCTGAACTGTTATCAAAATATGCATTGAGAGTGTGTTGTGGAGTGCATTCCTCCACTGGGGCAAATAAACAGGAAGAAGAATGCGTTTGACTGGGAAGCTTTATGGGATATTTCCCGTGCTTTCGGGATTGCTCGTCCCTGAAGATCCCGCTCTTTTTCTCCCTCCCACTCTTTCTAATTACGGAGGATATGTGGAATGAAATGAGAAAGTGTGCTTATAAAATATTCTAGGCAAAAAGATGAATAAATTAAAAAAAATAATAAAAATACTTAAATACGAAAAAAATACTTAAATACAAATTTGCAGCGAAAGATTGCTTTTGCCTCCCGAGGTTCAGCAATTGATCGGCGATGAAAGCAGCTGATAGGATTGGAGGAATTTTTACAGCCGAGCAAGACCAGACTCTGAAAAAGCTCCTCTCCAACTTTGTAAGAAGGCAACTTCACACATTTGACTCCCACACTCTTCACTTAGCACCCAGAAAGTCTATCAGTAAGTCAACCGTTGGATCTTTGCCAAAGAATGTCGGGGGGTAAAGTATTGATTTCCCAGCAACGGCCAGGCTATGACTCATGTTCACTTCAGAGATTCCCAAACACTTCGATATTTCACCATAGAGATTTTACGGTCAGGTTATATGTTTTAGCACCCAAAAGGAGCATAACAGACTGGGTAGCCCTCTAATAGCTTGTAAGTCCTTGAGTTTGTCTACTGGCAAAAACTGCCGTGTGCCGAAAGTCCAATTACTGGCAGTTGCTTCATTGAATCCCATTGGCCTTAATAGAGCATGAAGTGGGCCTCATTTTATGCTGGTGGGGTGAGTTACAGCCGATTAAGCCACTCTCTGCATTTCACCCTCCTACGTGTAGCCTTTAATCTTATGGGTCTATACAGTGGGAGGGCGAAGGACAAAAGAACGTCTAAACATAAACATTAAAGCCGGGTATAATATCAGCAGGGAAGCATGTAGTAAGAAAGTGAGCAAACAAAAAAAAGAGCAACCAACAGAGATGCAGGTTGTACCAGCGAATGTTAAATGGGAAAAGTAGATATACAGGTAAAAAAAAAAAAAAATACTCTCTTAGCATTTTACACATATTACCTACTACCACACTGTGTCATTCACAGAGTGAGAACAAAGCCACGCTAAAAGCAGGTTGTAAATGCAATGAGGTTAATAGAGACCTGATTGCAACTAAAAGCTCCCATTAATAACATTAATAACCACTGACCGAAAAGGAGCTTTCTGCTTTTTTTTTTTCATTCTCAGAATAATGCCTAAAAATAGAGGACCTGCCATTATGTGCACAAGGTCACTCACAGAGCCATTTACCTTCAATTTTATATTCATCGATGAGATTCAAAGCAATGATACCATTGAGGATCAGTGGGATAATGATCCTTGTACATTTTGAATGATGTGACCTTGAGCTGACTCTCGTCGAGCTCTTCTCCAGCGAGTACTTTTGTACGACGGAAGCACCATTTGCACCACATGTGCACTTTTAGATTGTTGTTTCTTATTTGCAGAGAGATACAAGCCATTCAAATTTCTGCTGCACAAATAGCTGATCTGGCCAGTTAACTCGCCTTCGCCTCTGTCCGGCTCAGAATAATTTTGCTGCGCTGGATTATGGCCCCGTTACAGCCGGGTTTCATCACTGTTGCATTTGCCTCACAGCTGGATCCAGCTGGAAAAGTAAATCACAATTGCGGTGGCCACTAAATGGTAGTGTTTTAGGGTATGACTTATTTAATGCCAAATAACACAAATGCAATGTGTTCTGGCCTTGTAGCCCTCTTGGTTATGCATTATTTTTCAATATGACAAAAAATATATAGACTGGAATACATTAGGACTGATCACGTCGCCGTATATAAATGTGTATCTGCAAACTGCCATTGATCTCGGTGAAATTCAAAGACACAACATGTTACCCAAAGCAAACAATGTAAAATAGGCCCATTAAGGAGTAATGAATCCATCAGGGGAGGAATGGATTTGTCTCAGGGATGGATCAATGACCGTGTCGGTGCGTGCATGTGTGAGCGAGTGTGTGTGTGTGTATGCACGCACACGAGCGTGGCAGGCAAAGGAGGCGTGGCCTGGTGATTTATAGCGTTCCCCCCAGAACATGTATCACACAGTGGAACCACTAGGGGATGGAAATAGGTTAGCTGCAGCTGGGAGTAGGTGACCAGCGTTCACTGTATTGTCAGGAGACAAGGCAAGAGCGACACATGCTTGCCAGGTGCTGAAACTACCGGCTTCTTAGAGCCTCCTCTGCATTCAACTTACACGGCGCACAGCATACATTAACAACTCCTTTCTATTTTTCAGTGTCTGGCTGTGTGTGCGTGCTCCGGGGGAGTTCACCAGTAGGTGCTTTCTCTGTGGTCACTATCATCATGCACGGCAGATCCAGTCACAGTCTGTGATGAATATTTATGACATTGATTGGTATGTTCTGAGCCGCTTCGGGGGCAGTGTACTTCTCTTTAATTAGACAAGAGGAGCGCGCGGCACAAAAGGGAGCGAACGGGAATCTCAGGGACAGATAGGAATCATTGGCTTTTGTGCTCTGATTTCTTGCGCTGAATGGTGAAAGAGTTCTCTCGGTTTAATCACTGCTGCTCTGAATGGAAACAGCGGAGCACGCCGTTGCCAACGCAGCTTCTTTCTATGAATAGCAGAGCAGACCTATATTATTGAAATGCTCCACGCAACATTTGATGCTTCGCACTTTTTATGTATACAGCTGCCACTTTCCTTTCATTGTGTGCATCTTGCAGTGGATGTACCATCAGTCTTTTACTGCCGACTGCATTGCTTGTTTATGTAGGCAGGAGTGATAAAAAGGACAGCTGCGGAGCACTTTATTTCAAAAAGTGTCATCCGTCTCAATAGAAGGCACTCAGCCTCATGTCCGTATCACACTGTTGCTTTTTAGAGACCTATCTTCTGCAGGCAGGCGACTACATTCCACCTTGTACAAAACCCTGTAATCTTTTTTATAGACTTAAGAGAGAAAGACACGCATTTAGATTCAGCTCAACTGTCTACATCTTAGGTCTGCTTGCTAATCCATCAACACAGGGAAGACCGGGAGTGGAGATGGGCTAAGGTGAGGATCCTGGCTTCTTGTCCATGACTGTTAAACTCTTCACTGATGTGTCATTAAGGGTGGATCTTGTTCCCCTGACTCTCGCGCGCTCCTTCCTTTCCTCATTTCTCCGTCTTTGCCGTTGTTGAAATGAGATTTGCTCTTGATTGAGCTGTCTGCTTTAATAAAGAAAGGTAGAGCGGGATAAAATAAACGCTAAATCTCTGCTCCACCTTGACTTTAAATAACACCCTCCACCCTGGCCATTCTGCTGCACTGCATGTGGCTATCATAAGTCTTTTCCCTTTCTCCCTCCTCTTCCTCCAAAGGCGACTCTATGACTGTTGGACCATTGTTTACTGCGAGCTCTCAGCCTCCCCTGGGCCTGATAAGGACTTGGCCAGGGAATGGGATGGCTTTATTGGGCTCCGTCAGCCACTGAGGTTTAATTACAGACCACTATCAGTGACAGGGCAGGCTTACCAGAGCATTTGCTGAAGGTCAGAGGGTAGCGCACCCCTGATCTCTAGTGGAATACATATTTAATCGTTCCTGATCATAAGAGACTTTTGTGTTTTCAAAACGACCCCGGTTGGATACTGCGCCACCGTGCCTCGCATCGCAATTACTCTCGGACACAAGCTATAGATTCCTCGGTGGTCGTGGAGAGGCCGGGAGTGAGGAAAATCCAATACCTCTATAATAAAGACCGGTATTCTGCATGGGGCTGTAAGGGGCACTTCACGAATTCACTTGGATCTCTGTTTCAGGTGGCGGGGGGATAACCGTTTCAGCAAATGATGCCGTTTTCTAATGCTTTTATGGATTTGCTCATTCAATATGCCAGCGCTCGCAAAGGCTGTAAATATTTATTTGGAGGCGTGATGTGTTCCATTGATATTAATCAAGGTTATGAATATACATAAAGCCTCAAATGGTGTGACAATAGGCTAGTAAAATGACAGTGTAGCAGTCACTTTTACTCCAAATGAAACAATTAAGGTAATTATACAAGAGGTGCAGGGTAATTAGAGAACGTTATCTACTCTTCAAAAAGCCATTCACTCGCCTAAAGTACCAGAAAAGGACCAGTGGCATTATTGATTTCACATTTTATTTGGATTTCTGAGCCTCTCTCCCAAACAAGTATGACTGAATTAGGTTTAGATTTAACACTAAGAGAGTGAATTCTTGACTCAGTTTGGTGGAGTAATGGAATTATTGAGCGGCTCTTGCTGCGAAAGTTCTTTGTGTTCATTAACTTAAATTGCTGACCATTTTTTAACTCATTAAAATAATTTAAAGCGCGGAACCCAGAGCGGCTCTCGACTTTTTTTCCACATCTCTCCCTCCCTCTACGTCTGCTGAGTGATGTATTTGGGAGAGAGCAGGATGTTGACAAGTAAGGTCTTTAAACGACTTAAAGCAGTCCCGGGAGAAATTTGAATGTGACAGCTATACGACAGAGTGTAAGTAACACAGGGGATTAAAGGAGACGGAGAGGGGCGAGAGCAGACACACGGCGGAGGACAGGTGACGCAACCCCGGTGATTAATGCTGTGCCTTTACCTGAAAGGTCCCGTCCGACCCCCAGCGCAAGACCATCTTTGATCCACAGGACGACGCCGTGGTAATTGGTGAGGGAGCACGGTAAGGTCACCGGCTGGCCTGCCACCACCACCAGGTCTTGGGGCTGCTGGGAAAACATGGCCTCTACCCCTTTAGGACAAAAGGGAAAAAGGGGAAAAAAAATTATATGTTATTATATATTCAGAAAGAGAAAGAAAGAAGAAGAAATTGAGGTCAAATAATGGAACTTAGTGGAGTCTTATACACAGCATTGGACAGAAATGTTATCACTGTTTTCACTAATGAGTAGCGCAACAAATCACAATTTAAACATCAGTAATTACTTCACTCTGCAGGTTTAATTTAAGATCCGTGTCCATCATTTTCATGCATCATAGCTGTTGGTTTTGGAAAAATGGTTAAAAAAATAATAACAGTTGAGGTGGAGCATTAGGCTACATACTGCAAAACCAGGCTATTGTTTCAATTATGTCAGATGTTTTTTTTTGTGGAAAGTAATGTAAGTAGCAGAGAGTAACAGATTACATTTATTTGGCCCAAACTGCTTATACAAATCCGTTTTCAGCTTGCCATAGGAAGAACACCATTTAACCATTCCCACCAATTTCAGTCAAACTCCTTGTCAAACTGATGTTGAAAGAATCCTAAATGACAGAGTACACGTGTTTTGGTATTCATGACACTAAGACGCTGTACGTGCGTCAGAAGCTGAAGCAAAACCAGTGCGGCATCGCCTGCTAAGAGACATCTCGGCTTAGTTCATTTATGTATGATTTCAACACGGTGATGGGCCGGTTTCATACACACCACGGCGGAGTACTGTAACACTATCCTGCCTGCCAACACTGTGTTAGTGGCACACATTAACTCAAGCTCACACCCATGTACTCCGACTGTGCGACGGTTATTAGCCGCTCTCCACCACCGTGTGCTCAAGCGGAAAGTGGTGTGCAATGAACTCCATTAGAGGAAGAGGGTGTTCGGATTGAACACCCTTGGGGGGATGTGGGGGGGGGCAGAGTGATACTGATGTGCATAGAGAGAGAAACACTGGCAGGCTGCACCAAAACACACACGCACACACACATGCACGCGCGCAGACATGCATGCATTCATACAGGTGCAAACGCTTGGATCCGGGAGCTTTTAATTGCAACGGAGGGTTAACAAGCGACAACGGCTTGTCTCTCACTTCACTGAGCCGGCGCGTTCTCCGTTCCTCCCTCAAAGTTTCAAACTGATTTGCTCGGAAAGTTGAGGATAATACGGGCTGCCTCTTTCTTGAATAACTCAATTTCAATCTTGTGTGCGGGGCCAAACAGAGGCAAACATTCGCAGGCGCCATGTGCTCCTATTATGATCAAACACACACCCTCATGGTGAACGATAATAGCCAGGCCAGGCCTCCATTCTCTGCAGGCACTCACAAACACACTCTTAACTTAATAAAATCCAGACAATCGAAAAATAAAGAGGAACAATAAAATGTAATACATTAAAAGAGGAGCATGTTTTCTTCTTTCATCTTCCATTTCAAGATACCAAGATTGTTTCTTTCGATGCTTAATTTCATATTCAGGGGCAATTATCTGTCCTATTATGGACCAGGAAATTGATTAGCTTTGTTGCGCGATTTCAATCCTCAGCAGACGAAACTCTGTTGTCAAACAGGAAAATGATTTTAATTTAGTTGAAAGATGTCATTAGTATCCGCACGAGTCATTTTTCAGCCTGGAACCGGCTTCCATGTGATGGATAGCTAGTTAAGGAGGTAAGTAGAAATTTTTTATATTGATTTATGCGCTCTGTCCCCTTGTGGAGCACGCCACCAAAAAACACATATTCAAACATGCATAAATATACGCAGTCCTGTACACTGGCTCATTTTAATGCATCTTGATTTGTAGACCAAAAAAAAAAAAAAAAGCGTACTGTTGCTGTATCTCAGTGCATATAATGGGCTCTTCATCATGCAGAGTCTGGACAAGCCTTAGTGAATTATTTGCAGTGTGTGTGTGTGTGTGCATGTGTGTGTATGTACATTGAGGGCCATAAGCAACACTGACTAGGTGAGACGTCAACGGCGCTCGCAGCACCCGCGATGCCCTCCAGACCTCGCCAAACCCCCAATCGGGACTGTGTGTTCCCGCACCGAGGAGCTTATCTTGGCCGTACACAGCCAGCCAGTCGGCACGCAGATGAAGCGCGCGAGCACTGACAGCCACTCGACAGATCTCTTGGCATGTGTCAAGAAAAACAGCACAAACGCCGGGGGATTCCTGCCTCTTCTTCCGCCCCT
>OMLF01011236.1:0-13963 GCA_900302615.1 Holocentrus rufus
GGGATGAATGTGGCAGGAAAAGAAAGAGATTAATTATACGGTGTGTGTGAATGGATGAGATTAGAGGTATGACTAAACATGCACACACACACAGGTAGCAGATATGAACATCAGAGCACATAATTTTCACTTTTTCCTTGCAATGTTTGTGACATTTTGTGTGCAGCTCCATAATTTACTAATATGCCTCAGCACAAATGTCACCAACTCAAATTCATGTTCAAATTCTCACAGATTCTGATCAAACTGTATTCACAGATAGTGCAGGCTAAGTATTGAGCAAAGTGAACGTGTGTGTCTATAAAAAGGGTTCATTCAGCCGAGGCCAGTGGGAGGAAGTGGAGCCCAGCCACCGCCGCACTGAGGCTGCACAGGAAATGATGTAACGCTCAGTTCAGGGCTTTTCGGCCAGAGTTACATTGCCCTCCTTGTTTCAGCACACATACGTATGGACACACACACTCTCTCTCTCAAATGACACACTCACACTTTCACACACCTACACACTGACATGCACACAGACAAACACACACACGCCCACACTCACCCAAACACACATGCTCGCATTTAGGACTAAGACACAACATGCGCTGGGTAAGGCATGCAGTAACACAGACATTCAGGGGTTTGCGTTTAGATTCTGTGGTTCCCTGTGTAGGGAAAAGGGCCTTGGAAAGAAAAGCAAGCCTCGCGGAGGAGTATTCCACCCCCATATGTTTTAGTCCCAGAGAAAACAGTTAGTCAGCAGCGCTGCCTTGTCCTAACGCAGCCAGCAGAGCCGACACAGGGCATGTGGTAGTCTACTTAGCTCAGTGCAGAAACAGATTTAGTTACCCCATCAGTTTTGGTTACTTAAAAAATACTGCTACTTTTGAATAACAAATCCCTCTGGGAGGTCCTCTCTCTAAAGCGATGCTATTTTAAGCTGAAATATGAATCTGTGTGCATGTGGTATGTATAAATCGGACTCCTTTCAAAACAAAAAAGTTCTTATAAAAATGAGAATCCCCTGAGGGCTTTCGATTGGAAATGTGTTGCTATTCTAGGTGAAAATGGACCAACGAAGAAACAGCTGTTTAACGCATCGAACCAAATATGGATGTTCCCAATTCTCTGAGTAAATAGAGAAGAACTGGAGTAATAACAAGCGCTCTCCAAAAATTAACAATCTGGAGTTTTAATTCAGCAGTCATAACATATTCATATTGAGTGCTGACTCTTTTTCCACTTTCAGCAGTGCCGAAACTTTGTGTATATTCTTTCTGTGGTCATTTAGATCTTTATTCAGCCTCATTGTGTCCTTGTCTGTTATCTCATCTCTTATTTTTTCTTGTTTGTTTTGAGAACTACTAAGCTATTAACTATTAAGCTTTTAGTGTGTTTTAATCTCAACTGCAGGAATTGCAAATTTCTTCTTACTGTGCCTTTTAATCATATCTTCTCACTATTTTTCAATCACTTTAATTCTATGGATTAGCATTGTGTAAATAAAGTAATCACTGACAGACCGTTCTTGTATTTACACAGGGAAGAAGAGATCTTATGGGGCTTAGTTATGGTGAAGCCTGTGGACAATGTCCATGTGAGGGCAGCAATACATTTCCGGCCCAGCTCCACAATGGCCACCGTGCTTGGAGACCTTATGGCACAACAACCTCACACACACAGGTCACTTCAGTTTTTGCTCACTGGTCCAGGAGGTTAAACTAGGAATTAGTGATGCATCAACCGGCCAATCACAAAACAAACAGCTGCACTGAAGTTCATCTTCCATCCTAACAGCATTGTAATCCAGCTTTTATTCAGTGAAGTGTCTCTCTGTACCGTGTATGATTCCACCAGCACGGTGGTCTCCAGCGCCAGTTTCTGCTCCTGCTCGATGTTGTAGCCCACGTAGCACAGCTTCTCCTTCATCATGCGCACCGTCTCAAAGTCTGCGGAGTGGTTGAAGGCGTAGCCCCTCAACAACAATAACTGGACCAAGACAGATGGAAAGAAGACAGGGGGAGGAGGAGGAGGGAGGAGGGAGGATGGAGGAGAGCCAGGCGGCACGACAGGTTGACCGGTTCAGAGTGGAAAGAGAGGAAAAAAAGGCAGAGAGAATGAGAAGGGTCTGACACTGTGATTCATTTTGACTTGTTCACTGTGGGATCCTTGGTAGAATTACTGTAAACAAAGGGGGCCATGGTCGAGCTGACTGATAACATCCAATCACTGGGACAGTTAGTGCAAGTGTTCCTAAAATTCAGATGTTTCCCATAACCCTAGTTACTTTTTGTCGTAAAGAGGCTGCTTCTACTTGCAGAGGTCTCATCTGTTTACATTAATTATACATATTAAGACAAATATCGGTCAAATAGGTCCCCTTTGTCTGTCTCATAATTAATGTGTTAATAACTGGATACCTTGATGAGGTAGCGGGTGATGTCCCTGCCTGCGATGTCCAGGCGCCGTGTCAGATGGGGCAGACTGAAGCCCTCATACACTGGACAGATGTGTGTTACGCCATCGCCTGAGTCCACCACCACACCAGTGAGAAGGCCTGAAACACAACACGCACACACACACACAGAGGAGTTAATCATCTACAGTTCTACACAGCTAGGTGTGTCTGTGTTTGTGCAGGAAGTTCATCCAATGTGTGCTTTGGGCTACTGGCTGTTAGCCTTGTTGGGTGGGTAAACACACCAAAACTGGAAAGATAACATGTCTAATGTAACAATTAAATCTTAATAAATGCTCACTGGGTGGTAATTATCTGAACAGGCAGAGCAGTAGGGCTGTAAACAGCCCTCGCACAGGACTGTGTGTTCCACACAGACCAGAGTCTAACAGTAGGTGCAAATATTCGGTGATTTTATCCTGCTTGGAGTACCAGCTGGTTGAGGTTTAACACATCAGAACAATTCAGAGAGTGTCGTGTTAAAGGTGTCGGTCACAGAAACATCTTAATTGTCTAAATGTTCTTCCCCCTGCTATATGGGGAGTCTCCAGAAAAATTATCTGACGAAGCTGTGGTAGTGAAACTATACACTGCCGCACAATAAAATTCCCGTGATAAAAATGAACAGTCACCTGCTTGTGGGTAACAAATCACGGGGGTGGTAACTCACACAGCAACTGATTAACTAATGGCAATTCCTGATTAATAATTACTTAGATATAACCCTGGCATCACTTTGTTAACAAGCCATGAGGTAAGGTGGTACTACTACTATGTTTACTTTCTCTGACATTCAACTTTACTTGCAAGCCAGAAAGATTCTGCAGAATACAATCACACCTTGTTTAGGAAGGTGTTGGAAACACGCTACAGTATTCCATAATGCAATTTTTATGTTTTTTGATTAATTGGACGGTTCAGTTGCGGAAGTTGGTCGTCATACCTTGAGCATACAATGTCAGCACGGCTTGAATAGCAATGTAGACTCCTGAAAACTGGTAGGTCTCAAACATCACCTGCAGGAGAAGAGGAGCAACATTAGATGGGAAGAGCTGCTGTTGCTTTTTCTCAATAAAACAAAAAGAATGTCTGGCAAACACGTGAGCAAGATTAGCTCTGTAGCGCTTTAAATGAACAATAGTATTGGCGTCGATTCACTGTTTCTGCATGGAGATTCACCTAACTAGGTCAAGACAGGAGTGACGCACCAGACACTTTTTGCAAGCAACAGATTTTTGGAAAAGAGCCACCAAGTTATGGTTAGTAATGTGTCAAATTGGTTGGTGGAGTAAACAAATTTACCAGCCACAAGCAAAATGTATCCACATTCGGCTGAGGCCTGTTATTCATTTCCCAACCTGGAAGCGAGGGAAGAAGAATATGCATACAGTGCTCTGGCATACCACTACTGACCACATGGCTGGCTGTGAATACAGCTGCTCCCAAGCTTAAAGTTTAAGATTACATATCCTTTGTGCATGGTTTTATACACTTTCAGTAGTCAGTGGTATATTGTAGGGCTATTCATGCCCACTAAGCTAGCATAACAGCGGTGTTTAATACTTTATTTGTGAGATTCATGTTTTTTGTCTTGACCATTTTGTGACATTGCTGTGGTGTTTTTGCACCTCACTTCCCAGAGATAACAGATAACAAACAGTGTGTTCATCTTTGTCATTCAATTTTCTGTTGATGAAGTCTGACTTTCTGTGTAGGTGGCCGTCTTTTCTTGGTCTGTTCGGTTTCCCTAACACAAACAGAAAAGATAACTACAAGCCAAACACAAAGTCACCAACGCACCTCAATGATTTTCTCGCGGTTCTTGGTGGGGTTCATGGGCGGCTCGGTCAACAGGATCTTGCAGTTGCGGGAGTCGATGTTGAGCTTCTCGGGGCCGAAGGTGTAGTCCCACAAGTGTTTCATGTCGTCCCAATTCCTGACGATGCCGTTCTCCATGGGGTAGTTGACCTCCAGCATGGAGCGCAGCTCACTGGCCTCGTCCCCCACCATCAGGTCCTGGAGGGAGGGGTCAAAGTTCAACATACAGATGTAGGGAGTTGGAAGCAGGTCCTAATTTTTTCAAAATCCTGTTTCCGACACTTCAGAGTCATTGGGAGTAGGGATGAACACTGAGCACTGGTTATGATCAGAAAGCCTTTGTTCAACACTTTGTTGAAAAGGAACATGCCTTTTGTTTAGCAGTAGGGATTTGCCTTTTTGTCCACCACACTCAGACTGAGACAAGAAGATTGATACCAATTTTGTCACTGTGCATCCAGTACAAAGACAGTGACGGGTTGCATGCTAACTGAGTTAGCTCAGTTTTTGGCTGCAGGGTAAGCTGCAAGCTTAAAACCTGCGAAGTGAGGGAAATAACTTATTGAAGAAAATACACTGGATTTGAAGATAGTAAAAATTATTTTCTCTGCAACATGCCATCTGATATTTTAATAGAACTGTACAACACTTAATTGATTTCTTCATTGAAAATACCAATAAACTTCTCATTGTAAGAGTTCACCATTTTGAAACTTCAAAACCTTTTGAGCAAATCTGAATTTAAAAAAATTGTACAACAACAGACATAATTTTTCTAATACCCAACAATACGAGGACATGATGGGAGTTGAAAAGGGTTACCATCACTTATTGTTAAAAGTTTTTTCTTTCATTACTGTGTGAATGGTGGACTGTAGAAAGGTGTTGCAACCTGCTGGTGTTCTCTATGTTGAAAAGGCAAAAGCAGAATAACTGGATGGCCAAGCTTTCACTTATCCCATCTGTCAAGACGAGAACTAATGCATTCATCTTCTCAGAGCATACCCAAAGCAGCTCTCCACTTTTAAACTGAGTTATCTAGCATGCACAGCAAGACACCAGTTCCCATGCATTCACTCCGGGAACCACTCTCGTTTCTGTCCAGCTACAGCAAACAGTCATTTTAGCATCATTCAAAAAATAATAATCAACTAGCTGCATGCAAGGCAGCCTGGCAATGTAAATGACTCTTGGGTTAGCTTAGTGTTAGCCACACAGTCAAGCATCTCACATTCCACCTAGAGACATCAAAAGCCCACTGAAGGCAGACATTTTATGAGATCACCCTGTGTGCTTTGGCATTAACAGAGTGCCAGTCGCTGGCACTGCCTGCATATGGTTTCAATTTAATGGGTGAAAAAAAAAAAGGACAAAAATATATAAATAAACGGATGTTTCAATCACTAACCCCCAGCTGTCTGCCACATTCTTAATTGGGGACACTTCCTCTTCACTAGTAAAAAGGTAAAAGACTTGCACAGTGAGGGAAATGCTCTGAACGTGACGTTCTCTCACCACCATGTGCTTATGACCTAATTCACTTCTATTAAAAGGTCTATAATGCATACACGCTGAATAATAATTATTTGGCAAACCACTCTAGCTGCAGTTAACATTAGTTTAACTTCCTTTGAATTAAAAACTGTTGTGATTATTATCCGTCTTTAAACAACATCAGGACTGAGCAAGAGTAACTGTCCTGATGCTCTCACAGAACATCAGAGGCTTGGGGGATGGAACTGGTCCAAAATCTGTTTTAGCACTCCATCAATAGCAGCTGGCCTATGATTCATCACAGCCATTTCTGCAACACTTACAGCCTGGAGAAAGGCAGTGCAGCGCACTAGTGTGAAGAGTGCATGTGTATATATCTGCCTGTCTTCCTCTTCTTTGGAGAACAATACCCAAGCTGAATGCCCCAAATCACCAAACTAGTCATGGGGTAGAGGGGTGAAACTGTTGTGTGAGCAGCAATAAATAAGATTGCAAATGAAAAGACAGGACCAAAAAAAAAAAAAAAAAAAGAAAGACAGCTCATTTTCGATAAAGATCCAAACACAGCATAAGTCTCAACAGCAGGCAAGGACAGGAGGCACACACCAACCTGCACTTACCATCTTCTGGGCATTCTACTTCATCATGGGGGGACAAAACATGGAGGAGGAGGGTAGATATAATGAATACAGAAATAAAAAAGAGTTGGAAAGAAGCAGGAGAAAAGCATAGACAGGATCCATGCAAAAGAAAAAGAAAAAAAAATGAATAAATAGCCGACATCTTCCCTAACCCAAAAGATATTAACAAGCAATAAATGTGATAGTGCTCACACTAGGCACCTCAAGGTAAGCATACCCAACTAACTGAACCATCACCTGATGTAGTCATATATAAACAGTCTGCTGGGTGTGTTACACCTCTCTGTATTTACCGATAGGTAAGTGAACCCAGTTACATGGTCTTGCTTCTTTTTCCAAAACAACATTATTGTAAAATATATGTCATCTTTTGTGAAGGTCTGTTCCGCCCGTTTCTGAACAAGCTGTGTGAGCAAGCTGCATTTAGGCCTCGGTAATGTCTGCATATCTGATCTGACCTTTCCAACACAAACACAGTGCAGAAAAGGTGTAGCTGACGCCTTCATCTCAATAGGACTCCTTGGTTCGAAAAAAAAAAAAAAAAAGATCATCCTGGTATCATCAACGGGACCGGTCCTTACCTTGATCTCAATATTTCCCACTTTGGCTGTTGAGCGAATGATGGGTCTTCCAACAAGTGCAGGGAAGATGTGCTCGGGGAAGTTGGAGCCTGCATAGCCACACTTGACAAACTAGAAGACAGGGAGAAGGACACCAAAACAAAGAGGAAGTGATGAGGAAATAGTTAGGCACTGATCGGAAACACCATGCAAAACAGAAACACAGTTTTTTCAGCTGGTTGCAGTGGTATTATTCTTAGTATGCTGGCAGATTTGAAAACTTAGAAATCCCGCGGAATGAGTTCAGCCCAGTTTGATATTGATTTATAACACAGGGAGTATCATGTTTTCACTTATTGATGGTTAGACTGCACAAAGCTTGTAGGGCGGAGAGACAGCCTAGCCCTCCTTGTAACTGTGCCATCCACAGCATACAACTATTTCTGTCTTTGGCAAACAAATCCACAGTGTTGGGACTTTGGCACCCAGCAACAATGAAGGCACAGAGATTTTGGCTGGCTATTTTCTGACAGACTGTGGAGCACTTCATTAACCACGCATACTGCTGACCAATCACATAACGTTAACCAATAAGTGTATTCAATAAAACCTGGTTGTATGTGACATCATTTGTAACAAAAAGTAGAATTGTAATCCTAAATCTGTTTGATGCTTTTGACAACCAGAAGGTAACCAAAGTTTTTAAAACCCATTTAAGAAAAGTACTGAATATTGAAAATTAAAAATAATTTTGGTAATTTTCCATAAGCAGATCCTCTGTTAAATTATGTTAGGAAATTGAGAAATGCAAGTTTCACTGTGCTAGAATTTTAAGCAGAAGCCCTACATTGAAATAAGCACCATGCAACACACTGCTATAAGATGCTCAATGTACCATGGGAGGCAAATGCAGGCATACAACTTTTAACACGCTGCTATTGCATGTGTTGTAAATGTGAACTTTTGCAGTGGAGTTTGGTGTGACCTTCTCTCCCCTTTGTGTAAAAGCAAAAAGAGAGAAGCAGCATGCATCATGGCTGACAGAATGTGTTTGTAATTGAAATATATGGCTGTGGCTGGCTGACATTATTCTCACTTCCTCTTGATTTGTCATATCAACCTTGACACAGGGAGGTTCGTTTTTAGGTTCACACAGAGCTGCTGAGATGGTTGTATCTCAAAAAAGCCCATTAGTCAGTGACATGCTGAGCCAACATCCTCTTTGACTGCTGAGGTGGTTTAGGCAGGAAGTGTCTAGGCTTGAATAATGGTTTGTAATGACTGAATGCTAAACAAAAATACAGAACTTACAGTTAGTGAGGGCCAGGGCGGGAAACTAACTACTTTGTCTGCAGTCTACAGCAGCTGGTAAATCCAAAAACCCATCAGCCAATTTTTTTTACAAGCCAACTGGGTTTTCAAAACAAAATAAGACCACTTAAGAATGATTGGTCGCCTGCCAAAGTCGCTGGTAGAAACAACTCAGACAAAAATCTTCCCAGCCGCAATGTAAACGTGACCAGAATTGGGCTGATGGCTAATTGGCTGGGGGTAAACCAACCTAGATTAACATCTCCCCATGCCACTATCGTTACACAAATGTAATTCTATAAATATCGCCTGTTGGCTATACCCTGTCAGGATGGTCCATTCATTTAGCATAGTAGAGCTTTCGTCTTAACCCTATGCATCTGGGGAAATCAGTGTGAGGCTGTCTTTCCGAGGCCCAAACACCTTACTCACTGACAGTTACCCAGGCAGGTGTGGCTAGCTGCTGAACAGGAAAAGAAAAAGGTTGTTCCTCAATTAGCTAGGCCTGCAACTAGCTACCATTAGGTGGCTAACAAATGTAGTTCATGCCTATTACAGTAATTGCAAAATTCGCATAAAATTCATTTATCCGAAGCTTGTGCATGGCTGCTGCAAAACGAATTACTGAAAATACTGACGTAGCTGCCAGACAGCTAACTTAACGAGTAAACGAGAAAGCCAGCTGTTAAAACTGCTATAGACAGCTAGCTACCATAGCTTCCTAGCTGCTAGGCAGCAAATTAACTATCACTGGGCTGCCTCTATGTGGAGGTTTAGATAGCTGAGCATGCCAGCTAATTGTTTATTCTGTTTTTATCGTGTCATTATAGGTGTCCACTGCTAGCTGTTTCCGTGTTGCCTCTGAATGAATGAGCTCAATAGCAGGTTAGCTAGCTACGGCTGCTTGCTAGTTGCCCACCCAGGTATGCTAGCTAGCTGACAGCACAGCAACTCCACTTCCTGTTTCAGCAAACCTTCGACATAACCGCACCGTTTAACCTGGCAGAAACAAGGCTTGGATTGAGAGCACGTCAAATTATGGCAGTGAGCTTACCCCGGTTCCATTGTCACAAACCACTACTTTCCTTCCCTGGCTGTCCATTTTGTAAAACCCAGTTGCCGCTGAACCTGCCTCAACTTTCCTCGGCAAGCCGGAAGACACACCAGCCCGGCCGAGAGGAAGGGAAGGGTACTCATCCGGTGTGTGACAGACAAGGCCCCGTTCAAATTTTCATTTACACTCCCTCACTCCTCCCTGAGGAATTTAGCCTCAAGCTTCTTTTTTTACATCAAATAATTTCAGGAAAATCATAACTGTAATCATATCTTATTAAGGACTAAAGTCTCACTGACGTATAATTTATTGCACAAATAACTGTAGCAATGCAAGCAAACAAATTACCGGAGATATATACGCCTTTGTTTTTAATGTTTGAAAAGCAGAAATCATTGTCGTACCTCCACTCTCATCTAAAAATGTAGCATTTGCCGCCGCGGAAAGATTGTTGAGGGTTTTTGTTTATTTTATATTTCAGTTATGGATAATGTGGAAGCAAATTTTAAATACTATGACAGACCAAAACGGTCTTTCTTTTGCTCACCAGAGGGCGCCACCCTCCACAATCCAGGTTAGGCCTCAAAGTTGACAACTGACAGACATGACTAATGTTCAATGACAACTTTTGCAGACCTGAAGAACCTTCATCTTGGTTTTTGGGGATCTGCAACCAAGATCCCTTGAGAAAACAAGAGGATTAATGCACTTAACATTTGAGTATCTAGTCTTTATATTTCAGTCATCGTGATGGTTATTGTTGATACTTTCATAAAACAACAGAATTAGAAGTGAATGGAACAATTTACAGTTCAAAAGATATGGAAACAACTACAAGATTAAAATGCCAAAAATATGACCCATACCATAGAGTGGTTGGTTCACGTGAAGTTTGCCAATGTTATCCTTTGAGTTTATTTTTTTTAAAAAGTCAATGATTTATTTCAACTATTGTACACAAACATTGCCAAGAGTCTATTTTTGTCTTCCACATAAATAGGAGTGTCAAAGTAACTATTCGGTCCTTAGAAATTATAGTTAAGTTAGAGTCTCAGATAGTAATGTTTTTCTGTCATTTGGCTCTCTTCTATGTCATCAAAGCTCATTTCTAGGATCCACATAATTATCCGTATCCACATCTCTAGTATGATGGTTACTTATACTTTTATTTTTTTGTCCAAAGTCTTTTTTCAATGCTTTTATTCTGACATGGTTTATTAGCATGTGAATAATGTAGAATCAATGACAAAATGACATCAAATATGGACATAATCTGACACTCCACGCAGACTCACTCCTAAATTCTGTTCATATTTGACATTTATTGTGGTTTCTTCTACATTGTCCACATTCAAATCTGAATGAATTTAGTTCTAATATTATGCAAAGCAAAAAAAGGAAAGAAAAATAAAACAATAACTGATGGTTATCTGAGAATCAGCATGGAGATGATAAAGAAGCAAATAAGCGGCTCAACTGGATTACAGAGTCTTCAACCAGACAAAAAAAAACAAACAAAAAAAAAAAAAGCACCATTTGAGCAACACTAGTCACATTGTGAAATTGTGTTTTAAAAAGGCATGAAACAGAAAGCCCCTTTGGATAAAACAATTCAAAGGTAAATATTCAAGTACAGACACACCACATCATCAGATGCCAGCTTTGTTAAGATTTCACACATGGAAAATACCCTTGCATAGTTTTACAAGTACCTTGTCAAGTATGTGGACAAAAATAATTTCCTACATCTTCACGCACACCCCTTCACTCATGCCTTATTAAACAAACACAAAAAGTACCTTTATTCAGTTCCAAATGTTTTAACCACATTCAAACATTGAGCTTTAATAAATAAACTGATGACATGTACATATGATACATAAATGAGTCAAATATTCAATAAATAATTGAAGTTAATGAGCTTGCTTTAACAGAGTCTCTAGAGTGAATAACAAGCCATTTAGTGGTGTTTGTGTGTGTGTGTTCTTTCAACCAAAATGAACCACAACACACTGCGTCAAGGAGGCGTGTGTTTGTTGTGAAACAGACAAAAGGAACAAAGGATGGAAGCTGCAGGGGAGGCCTTGCTTCTCTGCAGGCTGTCGATTATCCTGTGTTGAAATGTATGACGTGCTATACAGTATGTGAGGACCCTCTGCCTCTTCACTGACAAGACAGTACATCCAATCGGTCATCCCCCACACTTTCTTCTTCTCCCTTATTCTGTTATTAAATCCACAGTGCACGTTGGGAATCCCTGCAATGTATATAAAAGGTGTTTGCACTGCTGAACCAGTTGATGTGGTTGCATAGCTGTTAGGACTGTACCAATACGTTGTGTGTGTGTGTGTGTGTGTGTGCAGAAACATACTAACATGACGTTGGACTGGTTCACAGTAATGCAAGATATTTCTCTATATATTCTTGTGCTTCTGATGTTTTTTGACAGTTAAAGTTCATAGCTGGAGGTGCACAAACTTGAGACTGACTGTCCATTTGACTTTTATGTGGATCCTTCTCATACAGACCGCATTTGGCTGCACATATCAGAGGTCTTGTGTATTTACAGTTAAAGTACATTGTAGGCATTTAGCTTATGCAGGCAACCAATAATAAACAGTGCAAGGGTCTCAGCCAGAGTGCACTGATGTTATTAGTGTAATCCAAGAATGATCATAAAAGAGATAAGTGAGAGAAAAATGCTTGGATGAGAAATTAAAACCTGTCACCCTCTAAGAATGACACAAGCAGCCCTTGGACCAATCAGTAACGAGATCCGCCATCACTTCAGTAAGAGCAGTAGTGTCTGTAATATCATATTTGTATTAAAAATTACACCCTTTTACGACTGTGCCCCCCCAAGCATACAAATTTGTAAGGGTAACAAAGTTGCACCAAAGTTGGTGAAACTTACAGGCTTAGGCTGTAGGAGATGAGGCTTTTCAAAGACAGAAATATTAAAGGTGCAAAATGTAAAATTGCATTGATGTGGGGACCCCTAACTCTCAACGGACAAAAAAAATAGATATCCAATGGTTGAGTCTGCATGGTTCTCATCAGCAGACCCACAGTGAGGATCCTGCCTGACTCTCTGTTAAATTATGTGCTTATTTCATGTTTTTGGCAGTTGAGTCTGCAGGGTCCTTACCACAGTTAACCCTCACTTTTGCATATTGCACCTTTAAATTTTGCCCTTAACTCTAACACCCGCAGAGCTCCCGGATTATTCTCCTGGAGTATGTGAGCTGTCACCTGAGACCCCGCATTTTTTGTATGCGTGGTCGGATGGATAGACAGAAACACAGACAGGGCCTAAGATGAGCAAAGAAGCAGAAAGATGTTTCTATGGCAGAGAAGTAGAGCAGAAAGATATGGGATAGAGGCCATAGTTCTGGCTAGTGGAGGCAGATGATAGATAGATTTGCATGTTCATCAGAATTAAGTCCCTTCAGTCTCTGTTGTGACATGTAGTCATGCCATGTGGCAGAAGTCATTCTTTTGTATTTTTAAATAGTGCCTTAAATATCGCTGAACCTGTGGAATATTTGAATGCTGCATAAATTAGAGCAAGTGGTAGAGGTGCATGTGTGTGTATGTGTGTGTGTGCGTGTGTGTGTGAAATGCACACATCACTCCAAGGTTGGAGAAGTGCATTCCTTGGGTATGAGGATGCTTGGGAACATGAGGACCTTGGCCTGCATAAAGGACAGGTCAGGCAGGCCACAGATCACCTGCCCCGCCTCTGCACTTAGCTCTTCATCCTGTGGAGGTTTCCTGCCAACACACACACACACACACACACACACACACACACACACACACACACACACACACACACACAGAGAGAGAAGCTCCTGCATACAAAAATATGTACACAAATCAAATAGACATACTATATGTAGATACATACATGCACAAAACGATACATACAACTATACATACAAGAATACACACACACGCACACACACACACACACTCACATGAGAACACAAAAGGAGAGAGTGGGAAGTGGGGGCCATACACAAAAGACTGTCCCACTAATGAACATAATTAATGATCACAATTTAGCTGAGCAGTCATTAGTTTGAGTACGTGTGTGTGTGTGTGTGTTTGTGTTTGTGTGTGTATATGTAAAAAATGAGTAAGTGGTCCACATACAAGAATGCAAACAAGCCACCAATTTATCTAACTTGTCCATGTACAATTGTTTTCCTGTTTTCCCTAAATATTTACTACAGGCTGTGTGACAAATGATGACAACCATAGAAACAACAAATACTTACAGTGGAGGTCATGCTATGTGAGTATTATGTTTTTTGTTGTTGTTGTTTTTACCAAGAACCAAATATAAAATATTAAAGATACAAACACTGAATTTTAATTTAGTTGCTGTTGACCTCATGCCATGTCTCAGATACTAGTGGTGTGATTTCAGACTTGGAGGGATGATGCATTTTTGCTCTGAGTTCAGGTGGTAAAAACATTCTGACTGGCTTGATGGTGGGCAGTAAAAATCTGACTGAACTTAAATGTGACATGGCTCAGACACCACCTGTGTGTACTAGACAAAACTTGGATGAAATATAGATTTTGACATGGTGATCTAGTGTTTAAAAAAAAATCACATTGGTTGGCACAGTTA
>OMLF01011236.1:13983-37842 GCA_900302615.1 Holocentrus rufus
CACAGATCACCTGCCCCGCCTCTGCACTTAGCTCTTCATCATGTGGAGGTTTCCTGCCAACACACACACACACACACACACACACATACACATACACATACACACACATACACACACAGTGAGAATGAATATTTAAACATGAAGACGCAAGGGGAATACAAGGGGTTGTGTTGTAAGGAGTTGAATCATTGTTTCATTGCAAGATCCTTGTTTTCTGAAGTTTATCTACACTTCCCACAGTACTTGAATCACTTATGTTTGATGATTGATGTTTTACATGAGTTGATGACAGAGATTGTCAGAAATATATTTACCTGAAAATGTTTCAGATTACTAGTTTAAAAAATATGACAATAAAAGTAAAAAATGTCCTGTGTTTGAACACAAGACAGGGTTCCCACTGTGTCAAATGTAAAATCTCCTGACTTTCCCATGACTTTCCATGACTCATGCATTCAAAGAATTTATTAAATCCCCAGACGTTCCCTGTCTGGAATAGACTTTTCAAAATCCCAGGACTTTCCAGAAACTCCATGACCGGTGGGAACCCTGAATTAACACCAGAGCTGACCTAATCGAGGTGCTGGTCTTCTCTGCAGTGGACATAAGGCGATTGAAGGTGTCGTCTAGGTGGCTGCTGCTAGCGCTGGTTTCCAGTTTGGTGATGGTCAGTTCATACAGGTCACGGTCAACTCCTTTATGTGCGTGTGCGTGTACACACAACACAAATGTTAAGAAAGGGACAAAGCATACACACTGAGCGTCAAGAGTACTTGCATACATCATTGTCAACAGTTAAGGTATTTGAATTATAGCAAGCTGCGCTGCTTGAGACTTTCTTCATATGCTCTTAATCTCTAAGGGGAAACAGTGATACAGGCAAATGTAATGTTTATGAGTTACACAGGCACGGACAAATCAGTCTTTAATCCTGATATTCATCTGTACAAACAAACACCGGGTGTTTCTTACAACACACTGAAAAGCTACAAAAAGGGATGAGGTGAATATTGTGTTTGAATGTGTACAGCGATGTTATTTCCTCAAACTGATTTACTTGGCAGTGTGGTTATAAGGGTTGTGGTGGTGTGGGTGGACAGCTGCTTTGTAGCTGAGTTGTAGCTAAAACACAAATGTAACCTCAGGAGTTAAATATCGTATTATGAATAAAAGGAGAAAACAGTCGGAAAGGCAGCAGCCAGTTTCCTGTTTTCCTTTCAGTCTGCCAAGAAACTGACAGATATTGATAGAAAGTTATTAGAAAAGTATTTACTGGAAACAAGTGACAAGTATCACACTGTCACTTGGTCCCCAAAAAATCTGAAAGTTAAATTATCGAACCCCATTTGTAGGTTTTGTTACATTTCTGTCATTATGTTACATTATGTTACCTAACATAAGTTATATGTTAGGGAAAACTGAGATTTGGAAACAAAGGAGTGAATCAGGATTGCTATTTTTGCAAAGTGAGGGAGTGACTGCAGTGTGGAGGATGTACATTCCTGCAGTGTCACGTGGCTGACCTGGTGGAGGGCTGTTGCTACGGCTGCTGCTGCTGGATCCGCTCTCCTCCACGGGACCAAAATAATCCAGGTTGAGCGCATAGCCGCCTGTGCTAGCAAGGGATATAGGGAATGTGGGTTGTTGGTGGGGTCAACATAATTTTTTCCTCCTAAAAAGAACGTGCCAACATTTTATTGAGACAGTAAAAGGGAGAGAGACTGAGGGAGACATAGGAGAGAGAGTGCAGGCGGGACTTCATCCTAAACCAGCAGAGGGGAGTGTTAACTAGTTAACCAGTGTACCGTCTCTAGGCACTGAGTTAACTGAAGCAAAACTAAAATGAATGCAACCACCAGCCAATGAGTTCATTGAAATAAATGGTAAATTAAGGTGCCAGGAAGCCCAAACTGCTTAAAGATCTCACTGAAGTACATTTGCAGTATTTGCACTTTGACTCTAAATGCAAACCATTCAAAACATCTCAAGTGTACTTGATCAAGACACGAGAACCCTACCATCTCCAGACAGCATCTAGTGTCTTAGCTGCTCAGTTTTTATGTTCTGACATAATATCCATCAGGGGATCACTGCTTTCATCTCATTTCATGTAGAGTGCAGGTGTATTAATAATCTGTGACAAATTCAGCGCTTCAAAGTTGTAAAAAGTTACAAAGTTGTATAAAGTGAACAGGTGAGGTGGTTTCACAAATCACCTGTTTACTATACACTGTAAGAGGTGCAATAGTACAGTGGAAATTACCAACGGGTTGGTTACCATTTTCTCAGGCCTTATTCAGATGCATTTAAAAGTGTATTAATCTGTAAAAAAAATACCTGTTTGCAAAACACACAGTACTACTGTGTTAGTATTATGCTCGTACAACTGGTTGGCAAATGACCAAATTTGGATCATGCACTATGCAAAATTGTTGGGTGTCAGCTGAGGAGCCTTTTGACTCAACTAACAAATGACATTAAACAAGCATGTAATCTCACCATCAAATCACATGCTTATTCCACATTTTTGTCATTTCAGTCTAAAGGGTCCTCACTTCAACAGACCTTTTTCACATCAGTCATTTTGACATGAACTAGCAGGTAAACACAGGTGTTACTAATGATATTAATTAATGAAGGTTCTGTTCCATTTAAGTGTAGCAGTTTTTCCAGTCAGCCTGCACGAACAATAGCAGGACCCTGGCTCTGTTAGACCCAAATGGAACAGAACCTTCATTAATGTCATTAGTAACACCTGTGTTCACCTGCTATTCATGTCAAAATGGCTGATATGAAAAAGGTCTATTATCCCTCTGCAATTTTGCATTGTGCACGTTTAATTCAGCATTACTGTGTAGTTAGACTATAGTCAGGTATTGTATACTTGCAATACTTTTCTATAGGTTAAAGGAACATGATGCAAAATTGCCATGGGTTGATTTAAGTGAGGACTCTTTAGACTCAACTGTCAAAAAACATGGAATAGGCACGTAACTTATCAGGGGCTTGGGTCGATGATGAGAACCTTGTAGACATAATCATCAAATTGCTTGCAAAGTGCATATTGCACATTTTTGGTCAGTTGATTGTCATCACTTACACTGACTCCTGGCAACATTATGCACCTCAAACACAGATATTAATACACAAGAATAAGGCTACCAACACTTTTCTCCACCGTTACAAAACTGGCAGGAGCAGCATTGGTGACACTGCAGCAGATCATAGAAAGGGTTGATGCTAGTTGTAGCTTTAAAAAAACATACTACATCAACCCAAAAACTCAGAAAGCTGTTGAGCTGTAATAAAGGCTTCAACCTATCATTCAAACACCCACAGGAGAAGTGCAGCTTCCAGCAAAGAGAAAAAAGCAGAACGAAAAGAGGTGAGACGATAAGATCAACGGATTTATTTCAGTATTTACAAGGGATTTCCCACAAGTGCTTATTGCATTGCATTAAATCTGAATTTGAAAAGTAAATCTGGAAAAAAAATATACATATTGCATTTAACATCAAAAATTAAGAGTTTTGTTACTGATCACTTGAAACAACCAAACACCTTTTTGAAAAAGACTGCTGGCATAAAGGCACAACTCATTATGAAAAGGAACTGTAGTAAATAACCAACTTAAACCTTACAAAATAGAAACACTTCGTTGTTGTTGTTTAGGAAATACTGACTAGAGAATTTCAGGTACCAATTATTTTTCAAAATGGATGCAAGGCGTTTTGGACTAAAGCCTATCAAATAACTACAATACTAGTCTGTCAAGAAGCTGAAAACAAAGGGATCCTTTATCTAAGTGTGCAAATTAAACTTTTCATTCTGATGTATCTTAAGACTACGATGTCATCTTAAGATATAATGATGAAGGATACAGAAAAGAGTCTACGTGTTCAATGTCACGTATATTGACTTGTCAAATGAATCAAAGGTCGTAACATCAGTATCTTCAATGAGAGAAGCATGCTTTATACAAACATCTTACATTTACATTTTAGGTATTTAGCTGTCACTCCTATCCATATTAGAACATGTGAGCAGGAACAGTGGGGTGAGCGGGTACAGCGTCTTGCTCCAGGACACTTCCACATTTCATTTTCAGCATGCTAATTTGTGTTTCAGTGCAGAGTGATTCTCTATTTCACCCGACAACGTCCTGAGGACTTTGAAAACAGGGACTTGACAAAAAATAGCAGCACAAACTGCCAGCAGCCGACCACTAATACAATCTTGGCTGTGGCTGTGTCACCATGTTTCCTCCACTGTTCTCACTGTGTCCTCCAAATCCTGTCAAAGATACACACAATATATTTCCTCTCTACTGTGACAATGTCCCCCAAACATTAACAATATTCATAACAGAGGAAATCGTAAGCCCAGAGCTTCCATGTTACTGATTAACTAAGTGCACTGCTTTCTTCTTCTTCTTTTTTTTTTCTATGATGCACTCCACTGTTACATAGTCAGTTCTTAATTTCCTGTTATGCATGTATGCATTGGTTGGGTTGTTGATGTCATTGTTTTGGCAGAGCAAATGAGTGAAATTCAAAATTGAATTTGAGCATGACGAAATAACTACATGAGTCATTGCAAATGAAAAGCATATGGAGGTTGTTTTTAATGAAGCATGAAGATGAATCAGAGAAGACATTTGGAAAACTAACCAGTTAAAGGAGCAGAAGCTGATTTGTATTTAGGGAGGACAAACTTGACAAGCAGGGAAACACAAAGGCTGTCTTATCCCAGGAAGATTAGAGCGCCTCCATTAAAGCAAAATGTTAGTGCATAGTCTTGTCCACATGTGTGGACTCAGCTACAAGTCTTTCAAAAATCAGTGGTAAAGAAGATACAAAAAGACTGAAAAAATAAACAACATTGGCATTTGCCAATACAGGGGATGTGACGCAACAATGTGTTGTGCCATAATCTAGGATGGGCATTCATGCAGAGGCCCAATTGAGATGAAAAATAACACGCTGCTCATCCACATGTGGTGGTTGTCGATGGTATCAAGCCATTAGAAATCTACAGAGCCATTAGACAGGCAGCGCCATTCACCAGCCAAGTAAAGCAAATGTTACTGAATGTGACTACAGGTGAGTCAGGTCAGCAGCTGATTGACCCATCTGACCCCCAAGAGGACTCCCAGCACCAAACACAACTATAATCATATTCATTACCCTGACACCTGCATTTACACTTATCCCAAGCAGCAAATACTGTATCCCCGCGGTGACTTCTAAACTTAATACTGGTATCAACATCAAGCTAATGGGACAGAAATCTAACTGTACCAGCAAACAAGGAGGAAGACAGGAAGTTACTCCAGCACTTCCTCTAACACTCATGGTTACTTTAACTAGTTAATGCCCTAGTCAGCTTCTCACTCACTGGCCCATACTGCAGCCCTAACATAGACAACACTGTCCACTTTAAGGTCTGCCCATGAATTATTAATTTATCCAGCAGTGTTAAGGTAGACCTCACTACAAACCACGATACTTACCCTCAGACCACTGGGATACTTTTACTTATACACTATGAGCCCCATGACTTAAATGATGCGTAGCATAGCAATCATGCCAGGCAGGTGTTAATTATGCCTATCAATTACATCTAATTTACCAAAGAGCACATTAAGTAAAACATCATAATTTAGCTGGTCATTGTGGTGATCACATTTTTTTAAAGTCAAGATTTAGGGAGAAATTGGAAATAAAAGTTTTCTGCACAAAAGAGTGTAGCTCATTACCCATGTTGTTTATTCTTTACAATTTTTTTTAAATCCTCTTTATCAAAAGTGCCAATCATGATTGACAGCACCATCTAAAGCCATACAAATGAATAAAGACTAAGTAAGTAAATAAATAGTTTCCATGATAAAGTCACTACAACACTATACACAGCATGTCTGTCTATGGCATCTGACTATATCTGATGGAACACCTCACCCCAACTCAAAGAAGATCACAGAGGGGATAGAGAGAGTCTCATATTATTTCAGCTTTACTTCACTGAGGGCAGATGAGGTAGCCAGTATTGGTCTGAGGTCCTTCTCAACTGCACGATCCCCAGTGTGGGAGGGAAGGTGAAAATAAGTTTGTTTTTTTTTAGCTTTCCGAGTAAAGGGATCCACTCAGCATTCTCAAAGGAATTGGTAAAGGTGTATTGCTGCTATTATGTTTTGCGAACACAGCGTAAAGTAATTTACTCTTGCGTGCACTTGCAGAGTTAGGGGTTTGACTCCCACAGGGGACATTAAATAAAATGGCACTGTAAGTTGCTCTGGATAAACAAATTCTGCAAACAGAATAGTACACTAATTTGTTGCACACTGACATGAGCATTTTTCTTAGCTAATTCTGGCCATGATTCTTGATTTTTATTTATTTTATTTTTAGGGGCAGAGGGTGGGGCTTCAGAATGGTGCCATGTAAAAAGCCATATCACTCTCCCACATATCATTTTGTGTTCTAGCTGATAGTTTAATACTACAATGGTAACCCCACAACAACTAAAATCGATAAATACTGAGATAAATTCTGATTTAAAAATATGACAGCAGGAAAGAAGAGACAGAGAAGTAGATGAAAAGCTCTGAAAATGGTACAGTGTTTCCCCTGTAATTGTTTTCCAGGTAATTTTTCATTTTGGTGCAAGTTGTATCCATGCAACTCTTCTTGTTTGGATGAATCATTACGCCGAGAGCATAATTTCTAAACAGTGGGTGTACTTTAAAATTTTCTCTAGCAGTGGTGGCCCGATACTGCCAAGTGAATGCAGAGGAAACACTGAGCACAATAAGAGAAGCAGAAAATGCCTGGGCAGAAGTGGAGAGAAGAGAAACCCAGAGTAAAAACCCCAGAAGGTTTTGGTTGAGCAGAAGAAGCCAGGCGGGGGGATGGAAGATCTCTATATCCAACCCCAGAGATGAGGGGCTCAGCGAGGGGACGTACCGTCCTGAGAGTTGGTAAGGCCACTGCTACTCCAGTCCGGCTGGCTGGAAGGGGGCGCCTCCTAAAGCAGGGAGGAGTAAACAGCATTTAACACCTGACACTCTTGTCAGATTACAACAGTGGAGAAAACTTAAAAGGACCATACCAAGGTTTTTACATGTATTAACTTATTTTCTACAATTCGCCCACACTTAACATCACAATAGATCATTTTCCAAAGCATATTCTGTTTTAGATGTCTGAATACATTTCCTACTTTCCAGGAGTCCATTCCTGTCCATTCATTCCAGTACAGTGCGAAAATGAAATGTTGAAACTTGTGATAGAAACTGTGCTCTTGTAGCTGAGCATAAAATTATGTGTAAAAATGTGCTTTGTGCTTTGATTTAAAATACTGAGCTTTGCTAATGTGAACTCCACAGGCAAAGCAGCCCAAAGTCCAGGTGTCCAGATGGAAAAGGCCCAGTCACCTGCACTGAGCCTGCTGAGGGTCTCCGGCAGCCCTGGAGCCCTGGAGGTCCTTGTGCTGTGACCGCTGTGCGTCTTGGAGAACTGACAGCTGGTACAGACTCTTTGGTGGGCTCCAGCATTCCCTGATGAGAGATCAAAATGGGATGGGAACTCAGTAAGAGCAATACAGCTGGTGTAAGAGCATGTGTGCATTGTGACCAAACCCTGTGCCTTCCTAATGAAACTCTCATAGAATTTCCTGTGCTCTACAACAAATAAAGTCTCAAGATAGCTTCACAACAGTACAGAACAGTACAGTACAGAAAAAGTGCTTCTACCTTGTATGAATATGATAAATAAACCTTAGCCTTATTTAACAGAAGATATCTGCAACAGCATGCCATATTTTGCAACTGTGCCATCAATGTCAATACAAGTCTGCAGTTCTCTTTCATATTGCACTTTGCAATGACTGGAAACAGGAGCACAGTGAGAGCTCTCTGCTTTTTCTTTCACTCAGTCTAAACTCGATCTAAAAACAGATAAATTTGGTTCAGTTTACTCACCAGGCTGGATGCAAAAGCAGGCACAACCACCGGCTGCTTCCTCAGGCCAGTGAACACCTGTCACAAGGTAAAGGCACGTGATATCAAAACGTCCCAGCACAATACATTAGACTTCACATTTGAAGCATTTGCAGTGTTCCAATGTAATTCTGTAAAATGGCCAGTGCCTTTATATAAGTAAACAAAAAGAAAACACCAGGCCTTTTTGATTACACACAGACCATCATTTCTTTTGGCAAGTCCACACTAGCTGGAATACTGCATAGTGTTATTTGGAGTACTGTGTAATATAATTTGCTTGTAAAGTTGGCAATGCAAAGACATAATACATAATTTACTGCAGTATATAGCAAAAGGCATGCACACTTGACAGAAGGATCAATTAAATGCATAAAGTGTAAATGTATTTCAAGGCACCAGTCAACCAGTCAAGCATCTAAAATATGCTACAAGATGCATATGTTGCATTTTATTGCTTCGGGAGTTGAAAGCTGAGCTAACTTGTTAACATGATGATCTGAAATGTAGAATTTTGCCAAAATAATAAGATAAATAAATAAATAAAAAGATCAACAGAACACTAAATTAAAAAAGTCCCAAGCACACCACTTCAAACTCATCAAGATATGTCAAAGACGATGCTAAATGCCCCCAAGTGTAGGTTTCATGAACTGTACTTCAATAAGTGTATATAGAAAGTAGGTAAGTACATATTCTGAATGGTGCATTCATACTGCTGCCATGTAGTTTTTTGTAAGCATGACAGGAGGACTGTGTCAAAATTCACAGCTAAGATGTGAAGATTGCCTCTTATATTTTCACAACAACACACATTTAAACAATTACTAATGATATTTCTTAATGAAAAACAGTAACCGTACAGTAAACCAACAGTAACCGTACAGTAAACCATGATGAGGTTTAAGGAGTCTTTCTGTATATTTCTTTTAACTTATTCACTTAATTTCTGGTGCAGATGTGGTTTGTATCAGTGATATTAAACAGGAGTCAGTGTCAAACTCACAATGTTCCTTGTGTCCACACCAAGGTACCCGAGCAGAGTCCTGTTGGTATGGGAGCCGCCCCACTGAAACTGGAGGCCAACAGCATTGTGGACTCCCTGGTGTTGCCACCATGTGCCCCATTGAACCCTGGGAAACAGAGGAATTGTGAGAAAACAAAGAAGTAGCATAATTGTGCACTCGAAAGCAGTTTTGGGTGCATTAATCAAAAATAGATCAAATATGCACTTCCATGATTGCAAAATTGCTGCATTTCATATTAATGTGCATTCATGTATGCCTATTAAAGATTCTATTAAAGTTTCAAGGATTCAACTGCAAAATTAAAATCATGCTGGCACAATATTCTTGCTCCTCTTTTGACTGAGTTATTATTTGTCAGGCATGTTTGTGACAGTACTCATAATCCCTGTAAAAATCTCATGATCTTGAATAATGCTAGATGATGATATGCAATAAGGCTTCTTTTCCATCTTAAAGTCAAATTCTTGAGGAAAACTTGTCAACAGACTCAAAATTTATAATACATTCTGGTCTGGATTTTTAAAGTAGTAACTCATACAATTCTTGTCTTTGCAATTTTGTCTTCATTTTCAGTGCTACACAGTCATTGCTGTGGTGTTTTTTGCACTGCATTTCCTAGAGAACACCTGGCCACCATCACCACCACTCAAGACCAAGAGGTCATCCTTACCACTGGGCTGTAGCACACAGCTGCTGCCGTCCCTGCATCTCCTCTTCCCCATCCTCAGCATGGTGTTGGGCCTGAAACAGAGCACTGAGGCTGGGAACATCCTCCTCACCTTCCACTTCTGGAACCACCACCTCAGGGAAAGAGGCCTGGAGGAGCCTCTGGACACGGCAGGGCAATGACGTCTGGCCAGAAAAAGAGATTTTTTAGGTATATTATGAATATATAAGATGACCTTTTGCATGATTTAAAAGATTAACTAAATCACAAATCCAACCCTCTACTGGTGAAAATTAGATTGCCTGGCCTTTGGTGGCAGGTGATGTCACCACCCATAGAGAACAACAGGTGGCAACATCAACTGCCACCAAACCCAAGGGTGACTTTTCACCAGGAGAGGTCAGGCTTCACACAGATTTGAGTTTTGAGTTTAGTTACTCTTTAAGATTTTAATGGTTATTGTAAATGAAAAAAACTCTGCAAGTCTCTTTTGAAAGTGCTTTACAAATAAAGTCAAAAGCCTGAACAAATTTTGGCACTAATAATAACCACAGTGAAGAATTATAATTATTATCCTCAACACTAACAAATCAGTTTTCAGTGAAACTCTTCCCACCTGTGAGTCGTCCCTGTTGGCAACTCCACCTCGTCCACACTTGTCCTCCACAGTGTCCCTATCAGTCTGCTCGGTGCTGTCTTCCTCTCTGAACGGTACCCAAGTTTTTCCATCTGTCTGAGCCTTCTGGTCCCTGAACTCGTCCCACCATCCCTCTCCATCCCCCTCTGTGGGTGCTGAGCAAAAGTCTGCAAAGCTGTCGCTTGGCGGGAGGCTCCCTACACCCCGTTCCCCTGCATCAATTGTTTGGTCATGGTCTTGGCGCCTGTGACGCTCAAAACTACTCTCTTTGAAGTCCGCAAAGCTGTCCTCCACGTGTGTCCCAGATTTCGATTGACTGGAGGTAGCAGAGGTTTCCTGATTTGTAGGTTCTGATCGATCATACTGAAGAGGACCCTCCTCTGCGTCAGGCTGTGATAGGCTGAGATTTGCCAAGGAGTCAGCATACCTGGGGTTTTCCAATTCTAATTCTTCCTCCTCATCAGTTTTGTCCTCTTGAGGAACAGGGCATGAGAGGTTTGGGTCCAAGTCCTCAGAAGGCCCCTCTGGTGACACAATGTCACAGAACGATGCAAAGTCCTCACTAACAGACTCATAGAGGCTGGCTGTGTGAGGAGGAGGAGAAACACTCTCCTCTCCATCCTCTGACTCCCCCTCCTCCTCTAACCTTGAGGATTGCGAAGGATTGGTATTTAGGCTGGTGCTAGGCGTCCTTCCCCTCCAACTTTCCCCAGGCTTTCCCAGCTCCTCCTCACTAGGATGGGGCTCTTCAGACGGGAAAGCCAGAGCAGCAGCAGGTTCCTGAGGCTGGTGGTCCTGAGACGATTGAACAGGCGCTGCATCCTTTTGCTCACAGTGCTTGACCTTACTGCAGTCATTTGCTTTTGCTTTAGATGCACAACGAAGTTCAGACCCCGTAATGATCTCCTGTCCTGAATCGCAAAGTTGTTCACCCAAGCTGTTGGCAAGGTTCGTCTTTCCCGCTCTGCCATCCCAATGCTCCGTGCCACTCATGGGAGAGAATCCGCAGCACCACGGGTGTGCCGCCTGTTCTGTGAATGCAGTGAAGTCAGCGAACCCTGTTTCCTCCCTGGGAGAGCAGGCACTCGGCACAGAGGCTGTGTGGGTCCCAGAGGCTGGGTGCTCAGAGGTGTGGTCCCTTTCAGGGTGGCCATTCGTGAGGTGCAAAGGAGGTTCTGCATTACAGCGCTGTCCTTTGACATCAACCTCACGCCTGCCAAACCCTGATTTCACAGTGGACATGGGCTGGGATTGTTCAACCAGGTGATTAAAGCTGAAGTTGGGTGGATGATTGGCTGGTTCTGTGGTTGGAGAAGGCTGGCTGAGGCTGGATGGCGGCTCGGTAAAATCAGTGAAGCCAAGAGTGGAGCAGGACACCCCCAAAGAGAAACCTCCGAAGTCCCCAAACTCGTCCTCCTCCACCCCAACTTCCCCACCATCGTCCAGCAGCGGAGGGGAGGAGGAGTGCATGGGCATGACGTCTGGCTCCATGGGTTCTCCTAGCAGGGCCTGGAGGCCTCATGCACCTGGAAGAAGAAAACACATAGTGAATCAGCCAGATAAGCAAAAAAAAGTTTCAGTATGCTGATTTTAAAGTGACTTTTCTGAACGAGAGTGGAACTGCCTAAATACCAATTTGTGTAGTGACAATACTTTTGGTGACAAGGTTTAAAATGATCTGATCTGAAGGCCAAACTAGACCTCGGTTTTGTCTAAAGCCAAAAACAATAGCCTGACTCAGGCCAGCTCAGCTAAAAGTAAAAGCAGTGAAATGACACATTGAGTTGATATCAAACACCACAGTGGAGAGACACTGAGAATGCCGAAGAGGTCATCAGTAACAGATATGCTGCAGAGCACAAGCTTCTGCTTTACAAAACAGAAGCTTGACAAACAAACTGATAAAACCTCATGCCCTGAGGGCAATGTTGGAATGTCACTCTCACAGGTTGTAACAGCCTCATGTCTAATAAACACTAAACACCAATTAAATTAAAAAACTCAGAGGCAATCTTGTGGCAAACTCAAAAGTGATGATTCTTGAAAAAACAAGTTTTGCAGGGCTAGTAATGCCCTCAGTTGTAAATCAATGTTTGATGCTGTGCCAGTGTTGAGTGGCACTGCTGGTTTAGGTTCAGTTGAGACACTTCAATCAGGCTGTCAATAAGATAGAGGAACCTGTTTCACAAAGCAGAAAAGAACTCAATCTCTTGCACAATCTCAGCATTTTGCATATCCTGTTTTCTGTCTGGTGGAAATGATTTATAGCTATAGTTCGCATCTAATTGAGTTATTACAACCACTACTTACTACCCTTCCGGTTTTTATCCTGGATGGAAAAACGTGGCCAGTACTGACTGGCCCCTATCAGTAAACTGATACAGGAAACATTATCCACAGCATTGTGCTACTTAGATGGGCAGCTCAACCAAGTCCCAAGCCTCCACCAGCCAGCCAGTGTCTATTTCAAAGCTAATTATGCTTCCAAAAATAAAACAATGTTAACAATTCCCTTTGAATAGACTTGGACACTGTTATTGGAATCAACATCCCAACTAGTGCACAGAAAAAAATGTGGTTTTGTCACCATTTGTTACTTTGCCACTGCTATCTGGGGACTGCCATTTTCTACAGGCTCCTCTTGGACAGACAGGTGTCATGCATAAAATAAATAACAGAGGGTGAAGCCATTTATACGTGCTGTCACTGAACTGAAAATGTCCGCAACACGGGCAAAAATTGACGTTACTGTTTACAGAGAAGCCATTACCTTTACTTTTGTTATAAACGCAAACATCAAGAACACAAATAACGCTAGCTTGTCACAACATTGAGAACGTTAGCAAATGATGTTAGCTACTAGTTATCAGCTAGCTAGCTTAGTCAGCATCTATCGTGCAATAATAAGCAAATGCTGACAGGTCATTTAAAGCGTTAAAGCCAGCGAAACGATATGCAAACTTTCAAGTTACCAACACACATTCACGTATTCCTTTCTCTTGTCACTCCTTGTCAGAGCTGCAGCTTCTCCATCATCCTTCATTCTGCGGCTTTAACAGCTGATACGCACTAATAACCGAGGGCAGCGAAAAGTAAAGAGCTCTCACTCTGTCCAGTTTCACGGCACCGCAGACGTCATCGCGACTAGCGGTGGGGGGAAAGAACAAAAGGGCCTAATCTATGGATAAAATTGCAAACTCGTGGGAAAGTGGTGAGATATAATTTCTGTCACAAATAGCTTCTATTAAACTCATTAGCGCTTAATTTCAGCGATGCAGCTGTATCATATACATGCAAAGCTAAATTGTATATTCTTATGATAAATAGTTTGTGAGAAATACAACTGCATATCAGGTTTTTGTCAAATCACTTGATAAAACAGCATGCATTTCCAATCAATGACTTGCAGTGATGCCTGTTATGTTGGGGCTGTTATATTGGCTCCTAATTATAACCAGACTACATGCGACAAGCAGTGTATTTATTCCACATTATATAGGGTGAAGTATCTAAATGTTCACTTAAAAGATAAGTTGTTCTCCATTTCCACGCATACAAACTGTATGCGTGGATCAGTAGCTAAACAATGACATTTCACCCCCACCCACACTATTATTACAACCATTAATATGACTTATGCCTTTTAATTGGTACCAGACAAGTAAGGTGTCTTTTCAATATTGATCGTATACATTTTCTATGAGACTGTTTTGGGAGCCAGTATGGTGGCGTTAAGAAAAATGTGACAGGCAAGTCATGAAACAGCGCATAACTTATATTATCATGCGTAATGTCCAACTTTGCAGATCGGAAGGTTAGTGATTCATCTTTCAAATAGACGATCTTTACACTTGTCAAACTTGTCCCAGGGCCTTGGTGTGGACCACGCCGCCACCTTCTGGAGACCTGGCGTATGGTTATTGTGACCGCAGTAATTCCCCTGTCTTTGTGGAACTACTTAGTAACTGGAATCAAATGTATCCTACTTCCTCAACATTGTTATTACTATTAGCAGTGGCAGTAATAGTGGTGTTATAGTCTTAGTCTCTCAACTATAGTCTTGGGAAAGAAAACTTTAAGGCTAACAGACAATTCATGATGCAGAGAGATGATGGAAGCTGGAAAGAAGCCTATATTGAACACAAAAAGCTCGAAATTCTCTCAAAATAGAGGAAATCTTTATTGCATTAACTTACAAGTGCTAAATGACCATGAGCAAATTAATTACAAACAAGCCTGCAATAAAAGGACGCTGAAAGTTTGTGCCAGAGTTCTTAAACTCATTAAAAAAGACTTCCTTTTTGTAGGACTCCAGAGCAGTCAATCATCACATTACAAAGTGTGACGAATCTTTTCATTTACATCTCTGAGATGACTGTACATATAGGCTTTGCACAGAGCTCAGGGGGTAGCCGAGGGAGAAGCCCCGCCAGTGTTTCCGTCTTTTGCTCAAGGACACTTTGACAAGGCTGAACATGTTGGCTGCTGCTGAGATCAAACCCGTGATCCAAGCTTTCCAGCCCCAGAACAGTCCCTCTGACCACCAGGCTACCATGGTATGCAGAAAAGCTTGTGAATTATGTATATTGTGTGGAGAAAAAACGGTGTGCTTTATTACTGGCCCACAACACACAGCTTTACTTCCATTATCAAACAGGAAGTATAACAGTTCCCAGACTGTTGGTTGCTTTTTTCATTTGTGGCTTAAATATTCATGTTTTTTTCTTTGTGGTATGATGAGGAAAACACTTAACAAGCTAGGCAGTGATACGGTTTTTACTTCCTGTGTGAAAGCGGTGCTTCATACAATCATTGAGGGCTGTATTTGCATTGAAGCTTCTTGCTGTGGACAGTGCAACAATGTAGTTTCACCTGTTTGGGTTCACATGTGAACACAAAGACAAGTACTCGGAATGTTATATGATAAAAATGATATTGAAAGCATCTTATGCGCTGTATGGCTGAACACCTTGTCTTATTTGTGACAAACAGCTTTTGTCCTTTGTGACTGTTGTTCACATGCCTCATTAGATCACTGTCCCTGATAGAACTGTGACTCAACTTTACATCTGGAAGTTCCCTCCTGCAGCCAGATATACTGCAGAGACATACTCTACATGGCTAAATGCAGAATGCCTTTAACTAGGTAACATAAAATTTTGCAAGACTATTCCATCCTTCACTATTGTCATTATTAATGCTGGAGCTGTCTGACAGTCAGCAGGCAGTCCTTATTGGGCACATTCAATCCTACACATTTTCCTCTTTAATCTGCAGAAATAAAGCATGTTGATCCTGTTGTTGTTACTGGATGTGTCTGCATTCCTTGCTGTCCCAAATCATTTGGCATTGGCACTTGAGTTCTGTTTGGATATGCCTAGAGCAGTTTAAGGCCTCAGTTAGTACAACACTGCCTGACAGCTATCTTCAGTTTTCCTCCATACCTGGATAGCCATGGACTGAACTATTTAGGCTCAGACAAAATTAACTTCCTCAGATGTGCATAAAGTTGGGGTAAAATATGACTTCACACCTCTAGAACCACATTACCCCCCTGCTGGCGGAAGATTTAGACAAGTCATGCAATGACTTCCTCCCATTACTTGTCCACAGTCTCCGTAAAGAAAACACAGAATGCAAGTAAACTGCTCTTCTTAATGCAAAAGCAGAAGTCACTGCACATACTCCTTTTAAAGGGGTAAAGGGGGTTTCTTGAGCAGCAAGGGTTCTGATCTCTGGACATAAAAGCCAAAGTCAAAATGGAAGTTACTGTCTCAGACAGTTATAAGAGCTTTTCTCTTTTTCTTCAGACAGGAGCCTTGTGCGGTCCATTTGCTATACACTACACAATCGTGTATGGCTTCCTTGCTTCGTGTATCTTCATGTGCACCCTCAAGTTCGAAGCTGTGTGAAATTTTTTGCCACAAACCATGCAACGAAATGACTTCTCCCCTTTGGGCTCTGACATACCACATGTTTTCAGATGGTAGCTATGGGCAACCATTTTGCCGCACGTATTGCAAAAATATGGTTTCTCCCCCGTGTGCATCCTCATGTGAACATTGAGGTTTGAACTCTGCGCGAAGGACTTTCCACAGAACGGGCAGCTATGTGGCTTTTCGCCTGTGTGAATTCTTAAATGCACGGCCAGGTGGTCCCTACGTGCAAACTCTTTGTCGCATTCAGGGCATTTGAAGGCCTTCTCGCCCGTGTGACTCTCGTCCACGTGCCTGATCAGGTCCGAGTCCCTGTTAAACTGCTGGCCACAAAAACGGCATGCTTTATCGTCTCTCTGAGCTTGTTCCTGCTCCATGAAGGTGGCATCAACGTGACTATGGCGAGAAGAGGACGAACCCGAGCCATCACTCCCGTTCCACTCCTCGTCAATGTCTTCATTCACAATGACACTGGAGGATGGGAACAGCTGACAGTCTACGGTATGCTCTGACCGAGCAAGTCCAACTTTCACACTGTTGGACGTTCCAGCCTCCAGGTCTGGAATGATACAGAGGTCCACCTGTTCCTCTTTGATCTGAGGGGGCTCCTGCATCCCTGATTCCTCCAGGCTGGGAATCTGTTCCAGCTGCTGTGGAGGAAGCATCTCCTCACAGACCGGCGGGGCGTCTAAAGGACAGAGAACACACTGACTGTCAACTGTGATATAACACACAGTGAAATGCAGTCACATGAACGTGCAACACAAAGTCACGAGAAAGCTGATGTGTCTAAGATGTTTTCAAAGAGTTTACTATCGTTGCGACCTTACCGACAGACCGACCCGACTTAGCTCCTTCTGAACAAAGCACCTTAACGTAAATTATATTGATGGAGTATACGTTGGAGATGCCACAGACCTGCACTGCATAATCTTATTTCAGGTTTTAAAACGGTCAGTTGCTTGATCTCTTGTTTCAGCTGGATGACTTCTCTCTTGGAGCGGACAACTTCGTCCTGATACTCTGCTATGGTTTTCTCAACTAGTCCAAAGATTTCCTCAGCAGCCGCTGCCAGCCGTTCGTTAACAAGCAGTCTGAGCAGCTGCGTCCCCGACATTATGGAGCACCGACAGGCCGGAAGGCAAAGAAATATGGTAGGAAACTAGGGTTCGTTCTAACAGACAAATAAACTGCAGGAAAAGTTGAAGCCTGACAGTCAATAAGCATTCAAGCTAACTCGTTGGCTAGCTGGTTGAGTGAAAGGCAGTTAATGCTTCCGGTTTACCTTCACAGTGCGCAGACTCGGCTTCTCATTATCGCCACCTGTTGCCGTGGATGACTTTTGCTCAAACTAGTGAGCAGAAACCACGGGTAAAATGTTCAGAATTTAACCTCACTGTAATATTGTTGAAAAGTATGCCATTCACTTATATACGCAGACATTTTGCAATATACGTTAATTATTTTACTGCCAAAATAGCTCTGGCAGTCAATAGACCTTTTTCACATTTTGACATGAAATAACAGATAAACACAGTTACTACAGCAGCACCATAGATATAAAACCATTTAGGTCTATCCTAGCCAGGGTCCTGCTATCGTTCATGCTGGCTCACCGAAAGGACTCTGCTACACTTAAGTGGAACAGAACCTTAATGAATGTCATGAGTAACACCTGTGTTTAACTGCTTGGTCATGTCAAAATGGCTGCTGTGAAAAAGGTCTATTGGTGACAAAAACAAGTCATCACCTGTCGGAGTGGAAGCCTTTCTACAGTATTTCTCTCTCCCCTTTGTTTGGACAAAATATCTCATTCAAATGCAAAATATCAGTGTTTTTATTTCTATTCCAGTTAAAAAAAAATGACAGACACAAATATATAAATACAAACTGCATTAAGGATGGAATTTCACCAAGTATTAACAAACACCAGCAAACTAAAGCGGAATATGTCTAGAGATTCTGAGGTCCCATAGTGCATTCATATTAACACAAAGCGAAACATCTTATTTAAATGTGATCTGTCTGGCTCCCAAGTTGATAAGCTACCTTCATGTAAATTTTGAGGCATTACTGCGATTACCATATACAAATGAGGCCATCACTGAGAACACTGGCAATGTGACAGTCGTGAAGTGGAAAAATGAGTATATGATCCATGTCATATAGCCTACAGACTGTAATCAGTGCTGAGAATAGGAGGTAGTTTCAAATGGCTTAAAACTGGACAAGTGACAGTATATGTTTAGGAAAATCTGCCTGGAACCTGGTACATATTATCATGACCTCTGCAGTCTTCAACAAGGCTAGCATTTCTTCCTTTTCTATTAAAAACAAGAGTGTGGCCATTCCCACACTGTAGTATGGCTCTGTGTTTTCTCTCATGTATTTGTAATATATGTCCTGAAAACCCATGTTACACTGCTCATACTACCACTAGGAAAGGAAACCTGCACAACCAGCCAGCTGTGGCTGGTTAATTTGTCTCCTCTTCCAGACATTTCTGCATATATCCACTCAAGTCTTTTCTATTCTTACAACCATTTGGCTGCTAAACTTGTGAGGGATACTATTAAATTTTGGAGTGCAGTAGCCACTGTGATGAAAACTTAAGTTTCTTGCCTGAAATGCTACCCATCCAATTCAACAGGTGTGTCATTTTGCTAAAAGGAAACTTGGTCTGAGCTTGGGTGAGCTCTGGCTCTGCTGCCATGTTGTTTTTCAGATTGTTATAATGTGGGGCATCATGGTGGATCAGTAGGCTAAGGTGCACATTATTAATAATGTAATACTGAAGAGTTGATTAATACAGATTCCTTTAGGGAAACTCTCTTCTTGCTTTCCCTCCTTCCAAGGAGCTTAGAGGCCAAGGTTAGCTACAGAAAAAGCAATCTGGTTCTGGTAAAGAATCATGGTCTTGGTCTGGTCATGGTCTTAAGGATTCATTCTCACCAATATGAAGGCTTGAACCTGCTTCTTCCTTTGAAGGTCTCTCTAGACCACCATGCTGTCATGCCACCATGCTGCCATTTACATCACAAACCAGTAATGGTGGTGCAATTTGACCACCATGAACAAAAACTTCATGGTGGTCTTTGTCCAGTATGAACAAAGACCACTCAAAATCTCAAGACAAATTCCAGACATGTACCTTGTCATGAGGACTTTTATAAACTGCTTCTTGATGTGACCTCACGTAACAGACCTGTAATTAATCACAAAAGTTTCAGCTATTCACCTTGTTAGTTCTGTGATACTTTAAGCAATGACCGGCAGCAGTGCTGCTGCTGAAACGTTTGCCGCATATGCTGCAACAATATGGGTTCTCCCCCGTATGGATTCTCTTGTGAACACAGAGATAAGCACTCTGGGTGAAGGATTTGCTACAGAAAGGACACTGACAAGGTCTTTCTCCAGTATGGGTCTGCAGGTGCACCGCCAGGTAGTCTCTGCGGAGGAACGCCTTGCCGCATTCATGGCATTTAAATGGCTTCTTTCCCGTCAACATCTTTCCTAAAACAAGCGCAGCAAACGTGGCAAAACTTGACCTCAGTGTGAGTTTGTAGATGGTTGGTTAAGCTTTCCTGAGAGTCAAATATGTGTCCGCAGACATTGCAAATAAGATCAACGGCCTCTCCAGAAAAGCTGGGGTACTTCGGAGAGACAGCACTGGTTTGACAAGAGCCATCATAACTGTGTTGGAGTGGAATCAGGCCTAACTCAGGCCCTGCACTTAATCTCCTGTCCTCTTTTGTGTCTTTATTATCATCTGTGGCAACAGAGCAGTCTGAGGACAGGACCTGGCTGTTGGCAGTTTCTTCTGATTCATCATGAAGACCCTGAACACCATGAGATGGAGTACTATCCAGCCTTGAAAAGAGCTCCATCACTTCTTCTTTGACCTGTTGGAAAAATTGATCTTGGCTCTGGTGCTGCTCCTTCTTTGGATTCCACTCATGCGAAGTGGATAACATCTCCTCTGACACTTTGGGGTTGCATGTTGAAAATGAAAGAACATTTACATTAAAATTGTCAGTACTTTAGTCAAGCTGACTCTTTTAAGACTACACCACGTTTCACTTCTCTCAGTCTCACTTCTTTCTCTCACTTGAGAGAAAGTATTCTTATTAGGAAGTATTAATGTTGTTGTTATGGCTGCACAAGTGGTAAAATAAGTGTTAAAATAAAAAATTTAAAATGTAGATTGCCAAGAGACGATGTATGATTCCCTCAGCTCGAGAAGTTGAAATATCCTACTTTTTAAGCCCAAGTTCACAGTGCAGTACACAATTTGACCACTAGATGTCCCCACTCACTCTGCACCAACTATATGAGACAAAAACAATGAGTGATGCATCTAAAACATAGGTGCTTTTTGATTGAGTTTCAAAGATGGAGCTGAGTTCTCTGACTGAAAGCATGCAGAAGCAATTAATGGGCAATAACATTGCTAATAATATAATAGTCGCAATAATAGGCGAATAAATCTTATCAAATTGTATGAATAGCTTGAGCATGCTAGTTTTCAATAAATAGGCTCTCAAGCGCGCTGAGCACTAATATGACTGTGCAACATTACGTGCACATACTCAGTATGCGCACACATGCAGGAAGGGAAGCCTGCAGACCTGATCTGCTTCTCTCAGGTTTCCTGGAGTACAGCTGCATGCGCAGCTGGATGATCTCCTGCTTTGAGCGGACAGCCTCATCCCGGTATTCTGCTGTCGTTTCCTCTATCAGCCCCCAAAATCTCATCTGCAGCCGCTGCCAGCCGCTCAGTCACCACCACTCTGAGCAGCTGGATGTCAGACATGGTGCAGCCCTGACTGCTTATAAAGCTGTGTGTGTGTGTGTGTGTGTAGCCTATATAGCACGTGTCAGGTTAAATGCCAGTTCTGAGAGATAAGGTAGGCAAAGAGTCAGCCACTGTTGCGGAGATAAGGATGTTTAATTTGGGTGTGCCTCATTTCTTGGTCAAGTGGACTCTGCACATCTGGGGTCTCATGAAGAATGAGAAGAAGGGCTTGTCATGCTGCGTTCAGGTCATACCAGAAGAAGCGGAAAATGGTTCTCTTATTACCTCTTATTAGCTGCCAGGGGAGTGTTCAGATGCATGAAGACATGTATATCACCGCCTTTAACAGATAACAATCACTGACTGACTGACTGACTGACTGGATCAATGAATGAACAAAGTACGCTAATGGCACCTCGGTAGAGCTGTTCATTTTTTGAGTGTGTTGTCTTTGTGGCCAAATTCCACGATAGTATGTGGGATTAACAATACACGAGCTGTACATTGTGTATGGGGTATTTGTTTCTCCGTTTGGGAAAAAAACGTAGGCCTACTGCTTGGAATGACAGATTTTTAATAAGAGATAAGGGAGACAATTTTGTGATCAATTTCAAGTTTGTTTGTCAAATGCATAGTTTGTAGGCATACACAGTACAACGATCACTGCGGTGAACTGAACAAAAAATTTAAAAAGGAGATAAGCACATTTATCTTTAAACTGGGCCTGAGAATAATAATACTGAGCACTACTGACACCTATTGGCCCGGATGTCCAGTGTCCAGGGATACGCCGCCTTCAAGTACTGTCGGAAATACCAGAGTTTCCATTTCTGCACTCGAGGGGCGTGTTAGCTGTGTCACAGCAGATGGTAACAATGAGATAATCTGTTGCTTGGCATCCCATGTAAATAATTAGTAGTCCCCGCTGTATGTTACTATTTTCACTCTTTGTTTTTGTCATCTCACGCTGTTCAATAAATGAATGTCAATTACAATCCTTACATGGATTCTCTCCTCCTCACAAAATAGCATTCTGCTGCTAGATTCCTTTTGTAAAACATCAGGCATCAAAAATAAAATACATTAAAATAAAAAAAATTATGGATCCATTTCGTTTTATTATTACCAACCAAATGTATTTGAGTGCTTGATCTCCCTGCTTGTAAAAACTATCCAAACCTACACATCCCACACCAGTTTTTACATTTCCTGGCACACTTCTGATCTGCATATGTATTGAAATCAGTGTACTTATTTCTCATTTAATATAAATCCAAAAATGTGTAATCTGTATTCAGTTACATTACTGTTGACATCCTGTATTTTGATTTCAACAGGGAACTCAGAGGGGAATTTGTATTCAAACCTGAGATAATTTCATGAACTATGTAACTTCCGAAACAGTCTATACCATCACATCCTTTCATTAGCCTTGAGCTTATTTTGTTAATGCCCACAGCACACAGACAAATATTTCCTCCCCTGAGTCTGGTGGGGACATGCCAGCCTCTTTTGTTTTGCTGACTAAGGCTGATGGCTTGTTGTGAAGGCAAGAGTTCAATGTTGAGCAGCTTACCAGTTTCAGAAAGAGACACAGTGAGCACAAGCAGGTTCCAAGATGAGAAGTTTATTGGTCTGCAAAGTAGCTGTTTTTACAAAAGCACAAAGAGAAAAAAAAAACCACTTGGAGAGGCCTAAACACAACGGTAGAATGTCCTGCCTTCATCTAAGTACCGGTCCAGTGCACATTCTCAGTGAGACGCAAAATCAGGGTCAGATAAACTGGGAATGGACATAATGTAGTAAGTCGGAGCACTGAAGTCCATGTGGGGCAGAAAGCTGTTCAACAGCAAAACACCAGATCAAACACCGCTCAGTGTGCCAACAAGGGACATTCAGAAGATCAAAAATTACAACAAACAACATCCCGCTCATCCTCAAAGTTACATTCTTGGTAATGCTCACGTCAAAATGATGGTTCACACGATCAAAGTGTCAGATTGTATTTGGAGAAACATCAGTGAGAAAGAATATTAGAGGAAATCTTGCAGGGCTGCTTGTAAAAGGGTTAACAGGAGTTAGTTGGATGTTTTTGATACTAATATTGGTTTCAATACTTTGCACTTGTTACTTCAAAGCCCATTTTATTACACTTTCTTTTTTACAATATTTGCACACACTTTCAAAAATAGACCCAAACCATACTCAATCAATTTCCTCCGGTAAATTCCCATAACAACCCTAAAACACTTGAGCTCTCATCTTTGTAAAAATCCAACATTTCAAAGCTCTTCATCATCTTGTGATGCCTCAGTATAAATCGCAAAAATTAGTACGGTGCCAATAGGTAGGATTTTTCAACACGCGACCATGTTGGCTACACTGTAATAAATAGAAATGATAACATGATTGTACAACCACACAATACATTAGCAACAGATCAGCCTACATCTACTCAGAGGACACTTCATAAATATATTTTGCTTCTCATGGTGTGGCCTTTCTCACAACAGCAGTCTGGGTTGGAGCTTTTTAGGCTATCTTATCCTACTTGTTGAAAGTCAGGGAACAAAGCTTGATTTAGCTACTTGTAAATTCTCATTTTTTGCATCCTAATGCTTATGTCAGAGACAGCGCACAGGTAACGTGTGATCAAGGTGAGCACTAAACTGGAATCTTCATAAATACTAGGCTAAAAAGGTAAATAGGGCATAGGAAAATAAAAGGGGACCACAAGGGGAAATTGCCCTTGAAACATCTGAGAAAGAGAACAAAAAGAACATGCTTGACTGGAACAAAA
>OMLF01011237.1:5952-24737 GCA_900302615.1 Holocentrus rufus
CACTGTCTGCTAAGCTCCATTTGGTGTTTTACTGTTCCAGATTCCTAGGCAAGGCAATTTCATTATAATAACAGGAAGAGTTCCAAATTACTGTAAAGGATGGTTGGAAGTCAAATTGGTATAACAGTCACAGAAGTTCACAGCACACACTTGTAGTTGGCGTGTGTGTGTGTGTGCGTGTATGTGTGTGTGTGTGTGTGTGTGTGTGTGTGTGTGTACATGTCCTTCAATTAGACAGTTGTTCTTTTCATGTGTCCAGAGGGTAAGAGACATATGTGGTCTGGCAGTGGTGTTAATTTAATTAACTGACAGAAGTGGAGAGTGTTTTCTGATTTACTGCATGACTTTAGATTGGTCTCTGAAAGCCTGTCAAGCCTGTTGTACAGATTCCTTTTGTGCTTGTTGTAGTAAGACATCAGTGACAGCATACTTCTATGCTTGCATTCTCTTTGTGTAACTCTGTAAAAACCAAAAACGTAGGATGTCCTGATGAATTTATTTATTAATAAAAAAAAAAAAACACAGGATGCGTGGCAGCTGCGTTACCTCTCGGTTTTCATTTCGGCGCCCATGTTAACAGATAAAAGCAGCAACACAGCCCACGTGAGATTTTTTTGATATCTAAAGGTATATTGGCTGCATGTCATTTAGCTATGCATCCCCAATGCTTTCTGCTTTGCTTTGGCTTTTGGTTGTAGCCGGGTTGTATGGATTTAGGTTCTAACCAAACTAGCTCTATAAAACCACAATTCATCACCACATCTGTGTGTGTTATATTGTTATCCCCTGGCTGAGTGTTTTCAAGTCAAAATACTCACCAGAATTTAAAGTTTATCTACCTTTGAAGGATTGCAGGTAGCCTAGCTCTGTATCCTTAATCAGATAAAGGTACCAAATGTTCTCCCACTTCCAATTTACCAAAATAAAAGTGTCATACGCCATATAGATTCTTGCACTTTCCTCATCTGTCATCTTAAAAGCTGTCATAATGTCTTTTTATTTACTTTACTGTATAGTTGTATTTTGGTTCATATGATCAAATAAACATCATGCCAATTCAACATCAATTTAGCTGGTTATTTTATTTTGGTAAAACAGTAGTTGGGAACTGCTGGAGGTGCGCTCTCTCTCTTGCCTAATGTGAATTAGTAATTACTGTTCAATTATTTATTCATTGTTATATTTTTACAGTTGGACTTCTTAGCCTTTTTTTTCTGTCTAAACTAAATGTAAATGAAATTTAAAATGAAACACTGTATTATTATTTTCATTATCAAAGGCAAACTCAGTGTAGAAAAATAGGGCTTGCAGTCGCAGCAACGCAGCAGGAACACTGCCGGTGTGGACCAAGCCTTAGTGTCCAATATGCAGACCGGAAGGATCTTAGAGGCTTTATAAAGAATGTGCATTGGAATGTCATCAGTTTTAACTCCCTCCCCTTTCATTTCACTGTAGCCAGAGTCCGGACTGACCTTTGGTCCCGGTGGTCCCGAGGTACCTGGTATTCCTGGCTGACCCTAGGTAGAAAGCAAACACCAGTTAAGGTGCAAAATGGAGCAGAACAGGAACAAGAGGCAGCAGCAGCAGATCCTTTCCCCTCAGCGGCGGCCAAATCAAACACTATTATAGTAATTATCTGCCTTCACCCTCACTTAAAACTTCAAACACTATGCTGCTAAGACAGCAGAGACTGGAGGGACGGGTATAACACAGACCACACCGCACACACACACACACACACACACACACACACACACACACACTTACACTCACAGAGCACGGCCAGAAAGCCCAGTCCCCACCCATTAAAGCTGCTGTCAAGCTGCTGTACAGAAGTCCTGAGTCAAAGCTGTCACTATTTTTAGAGGGATCCCTGGAAGCTAGTATACTCATGTTCTTCCCACTATGTCTTTATTATTATAAGCTGTAGTAATAGCAGCAGCAACAGTAGTAGTAGTATCAATATTAGAAGCAGTAGTAACAGTAGTTCTTGTAGAAGCAGCAGCTGTAGTAACTACAATAGAACTAGTAAATCTTTAAAGAACTATTATTTCAGTGTCAGTGTTACTGTGTTGAAATTATGTATTTTAAAGGAATGCTCCAACTTTTTGGGCAAAATATCCTTTTTCCAACCAAGACTGAGACAAGATGTTTGATACCATTTTCACCTCTGTATCACTATCACATCTGTATGTCCACTGGTTCAGTTCCCATGGGTAGCATTTCGTGTTAGCTTTGCAGAAAGACTTGAAGTCTAGAGGACGTCATTAGCCTAGCTCCATCAAAGTGAAAAAAAAAACCTTACAGCAACTCTGAAGCTATCTTTTTTACACAATGTATCATGAGTATTTGAAATATATGTCGAGTTACTTTAGGAGAAGTTAGATGGTAGCAGCTCTATGTGTTAAGTGATTTTCATTCCTTTCATCTAACTTCTATTTCTGACTCCTGTAGATTTCAAGTCTTTATGCTAAACTAACACAAAATGCAAACCATAGGACCCAAGTGGATGTACAGTGGATGTACAGAGTATTCCTTCAATTACTTTTTGGGCTCAACTGTTAAAGCTTTTGGAGAGGAGTACTGCCAGCAAAGGTGGGGTACAAAAAGCACTATGGTGAAGTAAGTGACAATCAATCATAATGACAGCAAAAACTACGAGGCAGAGTTTGACAATAACTGACATTATCATTTAACAACCTGTAACCATCAATAATACTGGTTAACAGCTCTTACCATTGGTCCAACCTCTCCTACAATTCCTGGCTCCCCCTTCTCACCAGGAAGACCCTGTACAGAAAAACACAAGCTTGGTTTCAGAAAATGTGATGCACTACCAAGATAAAGAAAACACCAACATTGTAGAGTAAGCCAACAGGTTTCGACAACAGCTTCACTGTACCTCAGCACTGCCTCTACAAATAAACAGGAACAGAGCTCAACTGACATGGATTTCTGAAGCCTTATCCACTGAATCCCTGAAGCCACAAGGCATGCCATGTACTTAACACACTTCTCATTGTCTCTGTTCTGAGGGTCCCCTGGGCTCAGTCAATGTCCTGATGTTTCCCTCTCTTCTTACCTGTTCTCCTGGCATTCCCACTGATGCACCGAGGTTCAGCTGCGAGGTGGCGGGACCCTGCAGTTATAAGGACAACACAAACACACATCTCCTTTACAGATACCATGGTTAAAATCTGTGTGCTTTTCCACCACACCATTTATGTTTCTTTGTTTGGTCTCTCCACCTCAGAGAATTTAACATTCTGCCAGTTAAATACAATAGAACTCTTGCTCCTTGCTTTCAGAATGCGACAAGTGAATTAAATGATACACACAGCTCTGTAATGGAGGAGAATAGACTACATCTACCATAATAACAAAAAGAGTTATTAAGAGGCTTGCATTCAAGTTCAATTTAGTTGACATGTGTACAGTAACACCAGCGTTGCCAATACTGGACTTAGTTATCCAAAGATAATAGTGAAAATCTTCTGTTTGTATTTTGTTCCCACCATTATCAATTTTAACCCAAATAATTACAGCAGTGATTCTGCTCTAGTTGTTCAATGCAGAAACAGGCCAGATTTTTCATGAAGCTACAGTATGTGTTCCACAGCCATCAGTCATCATCTGTGCTCTTGAACCCTTGATTCTATAAAGTTGGAAGCTGGGCAGATCAGCCTACTGAGGTATGGCTAATGAGTTTGGTGTCCACAAAAGTGCAGAGGCTTGTATATTTATTTTTCAAGAGCCTGGTGCTAGCTGTGCACGGTTTAATCAAGGAACCCACACTGAATGATGTGTGTGTAATGATGTGTGTACCACATCCTTCAAATTAGAAGTTACAGATGAAACAACATACCAGTCCTGCTGCCTTTAGATAGGAATTTAACAAATCAAATAGTTAGGCTCCCATACATCTCATTAGCAGTTATGGATGACAGATACAGGTAAGAATCACCCATTCATTTATCAGTAGAGACTTTGCCTTACTCGCATTATTGCATTGATGGCATTAAAACTGTATTTTTGATGTGCATATAGAACATGTATAAAGAGGGTTTATGGGATTTTGGAGAGGTCTATGTGGGTGTGCCTCCACCAGCTAAAGTCACAAAAATAGCATGGATCGTCTCCATGTGCACGAAGAGGTGGTCTGAAGAGGAAGAGGCACGGGTCCAAAGAATATGCAGAATAGAAATGTGTGTTTAATAGAATAACAGTAGGGCAGCCCACAGTACTGAGCACCAGCAATTCCCAAGACAGCACAGAAATACCAGTCATGCCTGTCCCAAAATCCCACTTTGTGCAACTTGTGTGTGACAGAATTGATTGCTTGGATTTATCCCCTCGCCTGTCCCTGTCTTGTGGCTTTTGTTGGTGAGATGATAATACTGGTGGCAAAAACCAAGATCCACCTTATGTCCATCATAACTGTCACATCAGCAGTGGCAAACTCTTCAAGTCAATGCGACTATGCAAAGTGCTGTCGTCACATTACCAGTAGAGCAACACATTGCAGCTACCTATTCTATGGAGCCCCTCTAGACCCCTAGGAGAAAATTTTATTAATTTAAGGGCACGATTTGTATGAATTGAGGGCTGTACCAAAACAACAATCAATTGTGTCATCAATTATATATATTGGTATGGATCAATATGGAAAAAAATATTGTGATAGTATTTTTTTCCCCATCGCCCAGCCCTAGCAGGTTATAACTTGAGCAGCTGGACACTACATAAAAATTATCATCAACATATTGATGTGTTCTGAACAGCAACAATGCCTCACCGTGGGTCCTGGGGGTCCTGGTTCCCCTGGCAATCCTGGCTCCCCCCTGTCTCCCTGGGTAGAGGAGGATAGTATCAGTGCAGTGGTACCAGGATCTGTAAGTCCGGCTTTCATATTGCCTAACGCTGATTAGGCTCCTTAATTAAGGACTCACCTTGCTGCTCCTTCATTAAGGACTCACCTTGATGCCTTTTAAACCAGGCTCCCCTCTTAGTCCCGGTAGGCCATCTTCACCCTGTCCAGCCAGGGAGGACAGTGGTTATGGCATACAACAGCACATCTATTTACCATCATGACAGCACACTGGATGGTTAGGATTAAGGACTGCCACAATGCCAGTAGCCAGTGACCAGCTGCCATGTTTGTCAGGTTGCAAATGCCTTTTGCTTGGGAAGTATTAAGGTAGCCGAGTTCATTTTATTACTCTTGACCTTTTGGAAGTTTGGCCCACTGGTCACCACCCAGCATGGCTTAGGAAGTAGAGCAAGTCATCTAGCAATTGGAAGGTTCCTGGTTCAATCCCAGCTCCTCCAGAGCGTGTCGAAGTGTGCTTGAGCAAGACACTGAGCCCCTAACTGCTCCTGATGAGCTGGCTGGCGCCTTGCATGGCAGCCTCTGCCATTGTTGTGTGAATGGGTGAATATGAGGCATACATTGTAAAGCGCTTTGAGTGGTCAGCAAACTAGAAAAGCGCTATTTAAATGCAGTCCATTTATCATTACCATAATCAATTTCTGTGTGTCCTCTAAATCCTTATATTTCGTGCAAATGCTATTGATTTATCATACAGTATGTTAAGTAATTGTAAGCAATTATTTTCCTAAATCTGAGAAAACAAGAATTGGCAGCAGCTCTAAGCAATCAAGCAGTTAATTTTAATGGCATATATCTAAACCGGCCAGGCTTGTTAAGGGGAGTGAAAAAATAGGCATAAAATGGCCAATCAATACACTTTGAATGCCTTAAGATTTCTCTTCTTATAAGGCATAAGAGCAAAAATTGTTTTATTTACACATGAAGTGAGTTATGTTAGCCAGACAGGAACGTTTTTGCACTATACTGAGTCATAGCGGACTTCAATGATAAAGATTGAGCTTTTGTTTTCAGTATGTACGAGTCATTGGAGTAAAAAGCAATACAAACTTTAAATTAGTGTATCTTCATATTTTGAATAATGTTAGAGTCCCATAATTACTTATCATACTGCATGCTACAGCATTAGCATGCACAGTGGAGCACATAGCACTCCACCAGAGATAGATGATGTTGTTGCAATCCTTTTGTTAAGTATTAATTACATAAGGTGACCAATGGGCCAAAGTCCCAAAGATGTTGATTCAGTCACTTGCATTGTCTCAAACAACAGGCATAGCAACAGACGTTAGAAAGATACCATCTGTTGGTAGAAATATCTGTGGACTGCAGCATATTGTGATTTGAGACGAATGAGGAAATAATCTATAGTGCATAAGAGCGGTGCTTCTGTTGCCTACAAAATAAACTGTTTAAATGCTAATAGAAAGTTCATTAGTCCAGTTTGGAAATGACAGTGATAGAAAATGCTTTCTGAAGCACCACTCCAGGAAGTCTAGATTTGCTTGATGGAAGTGACCATATGGTTTACAGTGTTTTGATGCTAAACAAGTCATTCAGTTAGCATTGTCATTGTTTATATCGCCATCTAAAGTCATTCAATGGAACATTGGTGTGAAAAATCTGAGAAACAATTATGTGATATTATATTTTCTTATAATTGATTAATTATGATATATTGGCACATATATGGTGAAATGATGCCATTTCATAGAAGCCCATTTCTCCCACATAAAAATAAACCTTTCACTTCCTCTCTAGATTTCCAACTAATGATTGTTTCTTACTGTATATGATTGTGTTCTCTGCTATGTTTTTTAAGCCCCGAAAGCAAGTCTGCAGTTGATTTGAACTGAACTGAACACAAATTAAGTGAATGTGTCATAAAGTATATGTTGCACTACTACTAACTCATATCTTGTATACAGTGCAACCACCATGGGAGTTCCTTTGTCCTAAATGCATTTTGCAAACAATTCCTGTCTGTGTTGCAGCATGTCTTGTTAAAAAAAAAAAAAAAAAAAAAAAGAAGTGACGAGATTCTTACCTTTGTCCCTGGTAATCCAGGAACACCTGGTTCTCCAGGTTTCCCATCTTTACCCTGAGAGAGAGACAGAACACACATGGATCAGAAACATAGCAATGAAAATGAAGGATATTCAGGGATGCAAACGGGTAAGGGGTAAAAAAGGTGAGGCATATAAAACATAAAAAGAATCAATAGATGGGGGAACTGAACTTTGATCCTGCCTTGGAAGGCATTTACAGCTGGCTGACACACTGAGCTGGGCATACTGGGCTGATCTGACTGGGCTGACTGAAACTGTATTACCTGCCAGTGTTCAGTGACAGACTAAGCTATAATGAAAGCCACAGCACCAACCAACACAGAAAAAAATTGAGGGCCTCAGGGAAATTGGTATCATGGCTTAATGTTGTGTTAGGATTTCATTTCCCAGTGTAGGCCTTACTAGCACTGGAGCAATATGTTAGAAAATAATTGTTTTCACAGCTAATATTGCTGCAGAGCTCACGTGATTAAAAGCGTACACTTTGGAGGCATGTATTGTAGAGTTGATGTGAGAAAGTCCACGACTGGTCCCAGCTAGCTAAGCTCCATATCACATTGAAGCTCTATGCTAGCCCTTGTCACTTCTAATGTAACATTAGCTTGGAAATAATCCTCGCCATCCTAACAAGCTAACAGTTACTGCCTAGGAGGATAACAGGTGCAGCTGAGAAGTCAATCAAACAGGGGTGGGAGGAATAAAAACAGGTGTATTCTGATTGAAGGTGGCTTTGATATAACTTATACACAGCAGCCAGTTTGCCATGAAATAGCAGGTAAACACAGTGGTTATTATTGACATTAATGAAGGTTCTGTTCCATTTAGGTGTAACAGAGCCACGTTTTTGCTATTACTCATGCAACAGCATGCTGGCTCACTGGAAAGACTTTGGTACACTTATAGGTCTATCCCCAGGTCTATCCCAACGAAACCGATAGTTTGACTCAGTTAAAAATCAGGCTTTTGTCCGCATAAAAAGGACTTCAGATTCTCACAGTTTCATGATGTGTGCTACACTCGATGACAATTAAAACATTTTAAAGAAAAATTACATATCTGAACTTGCTATCCCCTTAAGAGGGGTAACATTTTTATTTGATCCAGTTAACGGAAACATTCACGTTTAAATTTTTGGCATATTTAAATAGCATTTAATTCGTTTGGATGCAGTACCAGCAATAAAACACTCGATGTGTCCATGTGGAATGGTAGAAGAAACAGACAAGTACTTACAGGCTTACCGTCAGAACCTGGTGGTCCTGCCTTCCCCCTCTGCCCCTGGAAACCCTGTAGCATCAAACCACTCAATCACGACACACAGAAAAAAATACTTTTCATATCAATACATTATACAGTAGCTGTATAGTTAATCACAACAAATACAATTTTAAAGTAATGAGTTTTTTCGTATATTGTCGTATTAGTTGCATTGTCGCTGTCTAGAAAATATTGCAAAATCATAAAAATGCTGCTTCCTATCAAGGCAACAATGTTTCTGTTAGCCATCAGGAAACTGGCGAATGTACTTTGTGTTCATATGTTTAACATGTTTCCATGGAAACATTTAACCAGTCATCTATTTACTATCAAACTGGCCAAAACTGAACCTGATTAACCAAGTTCAGAAAAATAAACCAAGAATGTGTCATTTCAAAGCTCTCTCTTTCTTTCTTTCTTTCTTTCTTTCTTTCTTTCTTTCTTTCTAACCCTTCACTTTACTTTGAGTTTCTTTTGAACTCCTAAAAAAGAAACAGTGGTAATAATGGAGGGGGTTGTATCATGACTGATGATGATGCCACTTGCACAAGCACATGTGTGCACACACAGACACAGACACAGACACACACACACAGACACACACACACACACACACACACACACACACATACACTTGTTGTCCAGTGTAACAAATTACAGGAGATAGACCATGCTGCAGTGCCTTGTGATTGGTAACTGAAGGCCCTGGTGTTCAAAACCACCAGAGGGGCAAGACACCAGACCATTTATCAAAAGTGCTTGGGTCTTAAGAGGGTGTGTGTGTGTATGTCTGTACATGTGTTGTTACCGTGGTTCCTGGAGGACCGGGTGGTCCCGGTGGTCCAGTCGAACAGTTGCACTCCTCTTCCTCCACTGTGGCAGTTCGATTCAGAGGACACTGAGTAAAGACAAACACACTGGTATCTACAATACAGAGGTACTGTCTTACTTACATCACCACTAAAAATTTTTAGTGGTAAAATTTTTCACTTTTATGGACCTGCATTTATACAATTACTGATTGTGTTGCCTTTTCCATAAGAAACAAAAAATACATATCAACAATGTATTTATTTTCAGTTTAATGTTGTTTTTTGTTTGTTTGTTTGTTTTGTTTTGTTTTTGTTTTTGCTTTTTTTGCCATTGTCATAGTTATTTGTTTTATCTCATCATTATGTATATTACTTCACTCTTTTATGTCTTCTTGTAAAGCACCTTGTAGACACTGCTTTTAGATGGATTCTTCTTATTTTTCACCGATGGCTTATACAGTAATGCCTGATGAGCACCACTTCAAGGAAAGTGTGACCACTGAAATCAATACTTATCAAATTCTTTGGTGGGACGTGGGTGCACGTCATTATTTTTATTCAATATTGTAAAACATTGTACAGTGTCTTTCCTGAAATTGTCTTCTCTAACTCCTCCTCCAGTTGACTTTTCCAACTGATCTACAAAAGGTTGCACGAATCCACTAAATGTAGTTACTGATTTCCATGTGTTTTTCAATGTGATAAACAGAGCACTTACCCTTTCATCATCCTGTGAACATTGAGAAAGTGGAAAAGAGACATTTGTGATTATTGTCGGTCTGCATTTACACTTCATATCAATCCTATTATCTCTGCACCACAAACCACAGTTCAGAGCAGATTCATGCTACAAGCGGGCGATGGTAGGGATCTTACCACCGAGTAGATCTCACAAGCCGTTTCTCTCTCACTTTGATGAGGATCACAGTAGAGGCGCAGCTTCTGAATCTCCACCTGTATTTCAGAAGAAAAAAATTATTCCCTCTATTTCTGACTTGGCTCATTGAGAAAGAAAGTCTCATTCGCTGCAGTTCAAGTGTGAAAATCAATCCTACGTTTTTACACATGCATAGGACTAATTAGATTAAACACACTGCTTCAGTGAGTTTGCAGTCACATAGTTATTGTCAGTGTTGGGGAAGCTACCTTGAAACTTTACAAGCCAATTTCACACTGGAAGAAGTTGAACTAGAGCAAAGCTACCCCAGGGAGAAATCTAGTCTCGTGAACTAAAGCTACTTTGAAAGAGTAATCCAAACTACTTTGTGAAAAAAAATAATAAAGATAAATAAATTGACACTCAGTTGAATTTATAGTAAAAATGCCCACTTGTTCACAGGTCAGAAAATCCCCCATGGCAAAACTGTTTACAGTTTCAGTAATAAACTACACAAAAATGGCAAAAAGACAAAAAAGAAAAAAAGAAAAAGCGATTTAACACAATCACAATACCAATATGAACTACCAGCAAGTTACTGCAAAATGTAGTTAAACTACTAGATTAACTACATGCAGTTCACTACTCCCCAACACTCGTTATTGTTCATACTGCAAGCAGCACAATCAACTAGTCTCCATAGGCTTATTCATTTCCCTTTAGAGTTGTGACACCAGGGAATATGGCAGTTCATGTGAAACTTAATAAAATAACATATATCCTGTATTAAGCTATTCTTTTAGGGTTTTTTCTGTTTTTTTCAATGCTGAATAATTATCATTGCTAGCCAGGTTCATTAACTCATCAAAACAATGTATGAGCAGACCACTGCATAGATATAATCAGAATTCCTTGTGTCGCCTGCAGTCAGTCAGATGGGAGCAATTATCAAACAAGTTGCTCAATATAAATGCACAGTTCAAACAAGCATCCTGTAAAACACTCGTCTTCAACCATATGCATTTGTGACTTTCACTGCTAAGAAACACAGTTCTCTGTTCTTGTGGTTCACCCTACATAGGATAACTGGAGAAAACAATAAATAACCTGCCTGGTTCTCCAGATATCAGAGATTGCATTTTGTTGTCAGCGAATCTCAGAAAGCCAGCAGATTGTAGTAATTTGAGGCATGAATTTGTACTCACAGGTACAGTGATGTCTGTTCCTTGCCTCTTAGCCACCTGTGTTTCCCCATTAATGTAAATGGGCTCCACAGGCTCCAGCTTGGCTTCCTGGATCTGTTGATCATCAAGAAAACCGGTAACCTGGTGAGGCCGCACTAGGACTTTGAGCTGATGCCAATGTCCATCAAACAGGGTCTGAAAGAAAGAGAGAGCGAGTAGAGGAAAGAAGGCATGAATTATTACATAATCTGAAGCACAGCTTTGTTCAAGCTTCTAGCCAATCAGTGACTGCTGGATAAGAAAACATACAATTATCAATTTGTCAAATCGTCATTCACGCAGCCTTTCATTCAAGTCTGCTCTGTGTGTATGTTTTTCGGTGTTTGTGTATTTGTGTACAATTCAGTACAAGTTTTGTCTAATCTAATGTTGCCATTGATGCCAAAAAATCATGTGCTCAAAATGGTCCAAGACTGGTGCTGGCCAGAGAGGTATTATGACTTCTTCCTTTTTCCACAACACAGTCTTCTCTATGAAGCTCAAACCATCCAGAGAGAGAGAGGGAGAAACAGAGGGGCTATGGTTTTATCGTGTCCGAGCCACAGCCATCATTTCCAAATGACAAATCACAGACTTGTAGCTCGTGCCACATCCAACCAAATCAAATCAAACACGTGCAAACAAAACCTGAACAAAATTGCAGGCCCGGTGAATGCGGCGGGCTGTATTCAAGGTGTGTTAGGACAGAGGGCGGTAAGTGTTTGTGGAAAAAGCTAGCTGCCGTGTCCAGCAGGATGTATTTCTACCTTGTGCTGCCATGGAAACAAAGGCGTGTGCTCCAAGTACATCCACCAACTAATTTCCACTTGGGAAATGCTGTGGGTTTAGAGAAGGAAACCTTTCTCTGAGCCTTGTTCTGGCATCTATAAGCTTAGATCTTTATAAGTTCATTGCTGAACAAGAGATCAATTCTTTTCATTAAATGACTAAGGGATGATGTTTAAATGACTGTTCACTCTTTCTGAGTCATCACGCTAGGACCCGTTCATGTCACTTAACATGATGTGAAGCGACAGAATACATTCCTATAACACAATGAATGTTTTCACAGTGCAATACACTCTTTATACATTGTATCATATTGTATTATATTGTCATATATATTGTCACCATCGGGTAAAAACCCCAATGTCATTTGAAATAATAACTGTTTCTCTATTGGTTAAGAAAATTCTACAGCCCTAGGATTTATATAAGTCAAAATCATTTAGATAAACTGAAAAATGTATGGTGGTAAAAACAACGCTGTTTTTCTTAGTTCCTGAGAAGCTAAAATTTTAAAGAAAAAAGGAGTAGTCATTTAAAAAAAAAAAACAAGGTGTTTGTTTCAAATACACATGATACATTGTGTAAATAAGACAGCTTCTGAGTTGCTGTAAGGTTTTTTCACTTGATGGAGCTAGGTTAATGACTCCTGTAGACTTCCGGTTTTTAAGATAAACTAATATAAAATGTTACCCATAGGAACCGAGCCAGTGGATGTACAGAGGTGAAAATGGTATGAAACATGTTGTCTCAGATTGGGTAAGTCGGAAAAAGGGCATTATGCCCCGAACATTGGAGTATTCCTTTAATACAATTTAGTGAATGAGTTGCAGAAAAATAACTGTCCTGGCTTGGTTTGACGTTTTTCTTGAACCATATCTCAAACACGAGCCCCCTCAGCATCTTGGAGAAAAACAAAACACCCACTTCTGCGTTCACAGAAATAGCAGAACCATGCAAATGTATTGTAGGATTGGACATGTAGATGAGGACTCTTTCTGTGCAATTCAGCATTTTTCAACAATACTTTGTGACTACAGCTCAAATCAAAACTCATGTAACTAAGTTTGATATTCCTCCCATTGTAATCCAGTCTAAATATCAAACTCTATCCTGACACCAACCTGGAAGCGGGATCTAAAAACGACTCTCTGCTCCAGGTCTGTTGTACTTGTGGTGATGAAGGTAACAGTCTTGTCTTGGCCACTCAGCGTCAATGCAGCTTGTATCTCCCGATCCTTAGACAGCACCCTCCAAAGGTCAAAGGTCAGCTTGCTGGAAGCCCCCTTCAGGCGCAGGGTGGCTACAAACACATAGGATGGAGGAAGACCCTCTGGGAAAATGTCCCTGTTGGTGAGATGGAAAAATAAAGACATGAGCGTGATTCAGTCTATATTCAGACATACACCACATCATGGTTAACATGTGAAATCTGCAAAAGAAAAAAATACATTAAAAAAATAAGAGGGCATTAATGAGGTTATGAATCAAAGTCATGAAACGATGGATAGTTTTGGACCTATAATCCTACATTTGCTGTACGTTTATTAAATTCCTCCTTAAAGTTAACTAGGACAGAGTGATGATGATGATGATGATGATGATGATGATGATGATGATGATGATAATAATCATCATCATCATCATCATTTCATAAAAAGGTCAACCCATAAAAGTGAGTATTACCCTCCCTACAGTATGAGTGTTCAGGGTGGCTAGTGACTGTTGTATCACAAATTCATAATAAACCCTTTACAGTTCACAGCCAATTTTGTAAGTGTTCACACATAAACAGCTTGGAAGCTGTAAAACTATTTTTGGACTGTCAAACCCACACTTGTCAACTTTGATGATATTTTTCTCTTGAATGCCAGGCTTGCGTACAATATTCCACTATTGAGAGCTTCTACAATATTCTACTATGCTCTATGCTTAGTGTTTACAGGTGGTGTTTGTTTTGTGAAGAGTGTGCATGTGTCGCTGGATGGAAAATAACCTGAGCACTTTGGACTGTCTGAAGCTCTGAAAGTCAGCAAAGGAGAACTTCCTGGGAGGACTTTTCCTTGAGAGTGTTACAATCACTGCAATAAATCATTGCTTGTGTATAACAAAAACTATTACAAATACAAATCCTGAAGAGAGTAAGATGTGAATTTCAGTAGATGTTAAAGGAACACGCTGTTTTGGGCAAAATACCCCTTTTCAGACTCATCCAGACTGATTACTCATTACTGACAGAGACTCATTACTATGTAACACACATCCTACATTGTGTAAATAAGACAGCTTCAGTGTCGCTGTAAAGTTTATTTTTTCACTTTAATGGGACTAGGCTAATGACCCCTGTAGACTTCAAGTTTTTATGCTAAGCTAACCCAAAATGCTACCCATAGGAACTGAACCAGTAGACATACAGAGGTCAGACTCGACAGACTGAGGTCTCTCAGTCTGGCTAAGACAGAAAAAGGGTATTTTGCCCAAAATGTTGGAGTATTCCTTTAAAGGTCCTGCATGTACTGGCAAACATTTGTTCAAGTGTGTAAAATGCAAGAATCTAACAAAACTAAAGCACCTCCAGGAACAACGTTAGAGAGCCAAGAAAGCTAGAAGGTTGCTGGTTTGAATCCCAGGACCAACTGGAAATGTGAGGGTGAGAAAAGTGAATGAGTTGCACTGTCTCATCATCCAAGAACTACTGTCAAGAAGTGATGGAGCCTTTGACCACCTGAATGGTGAAATAAATTAAACCTGTAGTAACTGTATTGAAGACATTTTGATAGATTTTGATAAAACCTTCAATTCCTATTATTTATTCAAATCCTTTTTCAGACTTTTAAGGATCACCATACCCTATGACAGTATCCTACCTGGTATTCTCGGTGATGTCAATGGAGGTGGTGAGTGCATAGGCTGCCTCAGATACCAGAGAGCCAGGGATTTTCTTGGATTTCTTCTGGATGTTCATGCCCACCATCAACTCAAAGCCTTTCTCGTCACGAGATGCCACTGGGATTCGTGTTGGACACACAGACTCTAGAAGAAAACAGGTAGTTTTAATAGATAGGTAGTTGTAAGTGGGAGTAAGAGGGGGGAAGAGACAATGACAAAGGTTAATGGAAAAATGCACCCTGAAACAATTTGCTACCACTGAAAACAGGTATCATGATGCATGTTGCATGTTTGGGTGCATTTTGTTGTTTGGAGGTGTATTTTTCTTATTGTAATGGATAATTGGCCAAACATAGACAATGTAACATTGCACTGAGATAGTTCCAGGTACAGCAAAAGATTGGTGGAAAAAATGTTTCAGTGATCATAAACATCAACTTCAAGTGTCGCTCACAGTCAAAGCCCAAAGGCTTCTGTCTGGAGCTGCCATTTTGCACCAATGTTCAACAATCATACAGGGAGAAATCCATTACAAAAGAGGCAGGAATACAAAGTTTTCCACCCACAGCAGCCCCAACAGAGAGTGCAATACAGCCGCAAGACATCAAGACATGCTTTGAGTAAAGGGCACAACTACATTCCCCAATCATAGATATGCCCCAGGCTGTCTATAATTTTTTGCCCTTATGTCCTCTTTGTTTAAAAGCAACAAGTTCACCCCCTTGACTGCGGATTACCAAAAAGGTATTTTGGGAAATGCAGGAAATCACTAGCTGAAACCTAAGTAGAAAAGACATCTCAATGAAAAAAGGGTAAACCAAAAAATGAACGACAACTCTTAATCACAAAGCAATGCAGCACTGAACATAACAGACTAATAAATAAGAGCATCCAATGGAGGACATTTCCTTTAAGCTCTACCTTAAACATAACATAAACATAACTCATAATTGTAACCAAAGTTATTCCATTTGACAGAACCCCAAATAGACACACATCTTTGTAATTGGAATATTTCTTTGGACACCCTGGGACTCCCTCGGGACCCCTGGAAGTCCCAAACCATACTTTGATATTTTGTAATTAGGATGTTTCTTTGGACACCCTGGGACTTTGGTGGACACCCTGGGACCCTGGTGGGCAGTTTAGTCAACAGGACTCTCTCAAAGCAAGAAACCACTGACCCAAAACTTCCTTGTCATCAAGAGGAAAGCTGTTGCACTGACAATTAACGATTCAGTGGGAACTGCAATGGTGTTTTAACAAGGATTTGTGCACATTTGCTTAGTTCATACCAAAAGCCATTCCATAGTTTATACCTAAAAGTACAAGAAAATAAAAATATTGGAAATTGAAGGTTTAATGGTACAATCACACGATTAAAAGTTGGTAATACTGGAACCAGGAAAACTGAGAAAAGAGATCATGAATAAAACAGACTGTTTTCTCTCACCTTCACAGAGCCTCTGCTCCATGGAGTCTCGGATGCGATCAATGGTGGTGTAATCTTCAGCGTACAGCACGTAGGTAGACGATGGCTTGTTGGCGATGGATATCAGCTCCGAGGTGGTGATCTCAGTGCCAACTCCGACAGCAAACACAGTGATGCCCTGACCTCGTGCCTCCATGCTTGCATCCACCTGTGGGGAGATAGGCTGTCTGTGGTGAAAACAAACCTTTTCTAGCAATCCCAAAAAGTCTCCTTTACGTGGCTATGTGGCGTTTCATTAAAGGAATCCTCCAGTGTTTTGGGCAATATCTTCTTTTTCCCACTTAACTAGACTGAGACAAGATGTTCGGTGCATTGTATACATAAGACAGCTTCAGAGTTGCTGTAATGTTTATTTTTTCACTTTTACAGAGCTAGGCTAATGACTCCTATAGACTTCAAGATTTATGCTATGCTAACACAAAATGCTACCCATTGGAAAGGTATTGAATATCTTACTTCAGTCTGGGTAAGTCGTAAAAAGGGTATTTGGCCAAAATGTTGAAGTATTCCTTTAAGGACAAATAGTCTGATAGAGATAAACAGGTGGTTAAACAGGCAGAGCAGCATCATATAATTACAAAAAACTATAATATTGCCCACAGCTTTCATAAAGGCTGAATCAAAGCCACACAATTTGCACTCCACACAGGCGTGGTTTCTTGACAATCTTAGCAACAGTGACTATCGAGACCAAATTGGTGTTCATGCCCCACACTGCATCTGGATGTTCACCCAAGCATTTTTACTGTGTTTATACAATATAGTTTGTTTATGTTCCATTTTGTTATTAATATTTAATCTTTGTTTACCACTCTCAGCACCCATTGTAGCCTGACCTTTCGTAGAAGGGGACCCAACTCTGCGATGTGCTTCCTAAAGTTTCATCAGTTTTTTTGTCTGTTTTGTTTTGTTTTGTTTTGTTTTCCTCATGCGGCTTGCTTGGGAGTTTTCCTTTTTGTTCATTAGCCCCCTTTCCACTGCAGGGCTAGCCAGGACCTGTTCATTATTCATACAAAAATAATTTCACTCCTTTCACATCTTGTTGCCTTCATAGATGAGTAGTAAGTGAGTTGTTTTAATGTTTAAAATAGAGTTACACACATTAGACATTTAGCCAGAAGAGGGGAAGAGGGGCTATTGAGGGTCTAATGATGAGAGATTCGGTTTCAATTATTATTTCGCAATGTGGGTGTTGTGGACCTGGAAGTTTTGAAGCTGGAACTGTTATTATGGGCTATAGCTATAAACTTGATTTAGCTTGACTTGTGCCCTTGAACATGGCAATGTAACATTTACCACATCGTCCTGAGACTTGCCATCGGTCACCACCACAGCGATGCGGTTCTTGACTTGGCTGGATCTTTGGGAGGAGGAGAAGACGTGGTCCACAGCAAACTTAATAGCCCTGCCAGTCTGCAACACAGTCAGGAAATGCTGATTACTCACTGCTTGGGATGAATGAAAACACTATGGGATCAAGTGTGAAAACTGGTCTGTTCACAAACTTCCAGGCATGGACCAGTGCAGAACAGAGAGTGAAAATGAAGCAAGTGAGAGTGAAACATACATATGAAAACATTAGTGCTGGGCATAGATTAATTTTTTAAATCTAGATTAATCTCACTGTAATCCTGTAGTTAATCTAGATTAATCTAGATTAAACTGCTAGATTTGAATTTTGCCGAAGACATTCAAAAAATGTGTGACCTTTCTAAAAAATGAAAATGCATCACAAACTGCTTGAGAAAGCTGTTCTACTATAATAATACTATAATTTTTTATTTTGTTAAACACGAATAAAGTTCTCCATATGGACAAAGCTCTTTCCTGAACTACCTGGAAACGAATTCTGCTTTGCACAAGGTGCAAATAACTTTAGTTTTGTCGAGATTTCAATCAGGAAGCTTCTTGAAAACAAATTTGTCCTGAAGCAAACCCGGCCTCCTGGCATCTGTCATGTTCAATGTATGAACATGACAGATGAACACGTATTTAAAAAAAAGTATGAACACGTAAAAAGTATGTACACGTATGAACATGTATTTAATTTTCCAAAATGGAATGTGTGTTCACACTGTGAGCAACACCATCAGCAAGTCAGCAGAAATCAATTCATTTCATCTGATGAGCGTGAGCGTTTCCCTATTACGCAGACCGAGACAAGATGTTGATGGTTAGATACCATTTGCGTGTCTGTACGTCCACTGGTTAAGTTCCAATGGGTAGCATTACATGTTAGCTTAGCATAAAGACTTGAAGTGTTCCAAGACATGTATTTCAAACACACATGATACATTGTGTAAATAAAACAGCTTCAGAGTTGTTGTAAAGTTTTGCTTTTTGTTTTTTTTTTTCACTTTGACAGAGCTAGGCTAATGATTCCTGTAGACTTCAAGTCTTTATGCTAAGCAAATACGAAATGCAAAACATCTGAACTGAACCAGTGGACGTGCAGCAGTGAAAATGGTACCGAACAACTTGTCTTAGTCTGG
>OMLF01011242.1:0-11512 GCA_900302615.1 Holocentrus rufus
CGCCTTGACACAAATAATGGAATGCACTGGCAGTCTTTCAGAAAGACAGCGGGGGGAAAGTGGGCCACTGCCAACCCTAGGCTATGCAAATCCATCCGCAGCCGTCTGAGTTTAGAAATCTAATGATCAGACTGAACCCAAACGCTTTCCACCCTCTCTTTTTTCAAATCTCCGACTTTTCTCTCATTTCCCCTCTCTCCTCCCCACTCTCTCTCTCTTCCCTTTCTTTTTTCGGCCCTGTTACTGGCTCTGCCATCTGGTCCTATTGCCCAGGAGATGGACTCGGCTCTAGTTTGCGACCAGGGGGCTTAGAGTGGCAGCCTGGCCCATTGGCTGCTGATTCCAGAACAATCTATGCTGTGCTGTTGTGCCTCCTCTTTCTTTTTTTTTTTCTTTTCGCCTGTGACGGGCACCGTGACCACTGAAGCATGTGCCCACAATTAAGCGGCGTGTTAAGTAAAAGCTGCAATTTGCAAGGCAAGCATGAAGACGCGCTCCAGTAGAACATTGCGGATTGAGCGGGGTGGAGGAAAGGCGGAGGGGTTCACAGAGAGAAACCAATCAATCCATTCATTTGAGGCTCAATACAATTAATGTCACTCAAAGTTTTGATTTTGTTCGTGTGTAGGCCAGAAGGCACAGAGGTTCTGAAATTGAAAATGCATACAGCCACTGACCTAACTAACCTCAAGATATCACGATAGAGATCCATTAAAGCAGCCAATCTTCGGATTTTCACAGAGAATAAGAAAGAAAAAAACATTTGAGCTTGAAAGTGCCAATATTTTAATACGTCAGTCTGGTAATGGGTTCATTCAGAGGACAGTGCCTTTCTGATTCTCTCTTTCCAGCAGGGATTCTTCCACTGTTCATTACTGCTTCCTCGAGATTCCTCCATTTTTACACCAAACAGGCCAGTAGAGCACTACAGCTCCACCATCTGATCTTCGTGGGCTGTGATTATCTTTTAAGAATTGCTGTCATCAGCGGATATGAGGAGCATCAAGAGGAAACACATTAAGTCATCGGCTTTACAGTTTTTAGCCATGTCTGACAATTAAGATTTCAGCTGCAAGAAGTGCTGCTATTTTTACCTTGTCAAAACAGTACACTTACCATCAAATGCAGCTGGCTGTGAGAAAAAAACAGTGATGCAATTTTTTTCGCATGTTTTAGCCCCACACTGCATGCATAATTTACACGACTATTACTTCCATTTTCCAACACACTGATTAGAAAAGTCTGTTGATCTTGTGGTGTGTTCGTGTGTCGATGGGAAGCTACGACATCTGGGACTTCCAAGCTGGGAAAACAGATTTCCTAGCCAGATTATTTATCTGAACTGTCTTTTCCCACCGGCACATGAACGCACCAGAAGATATGCAGACTTTTCAAATCAATGTGAGTGGTGATAAAGTAACTTTGACAAAAATAAACCCCAGCAGGATGTTCACTGTGATCGATTACCTATCTCAAGCCGGTTTCAAGTTTCTGCACGTTGATTTTTGTACCACAGTGAAATTAATGGAAACAAGTGACTGCCTGGGAGGTAGGAAAATGCATTCAAACAAAAAAATGTATGGTATGCTTTGGAACATTGTCAGTAGTAATGTTAAGCATGTGTGCAGTGCAGGAAATGGGGGTAAAAGATGCCAAAAAACCCCTGAATGATTCTTTAAGCCCTGGGATGGGATTAGTTTTCAGGACAGTGTGTGTAAAGAAATTGCTAGCATGGGACATCTAACCAGTTTGCACAGGATAAGAGATTTCTAGTAGTCAGTCCCCAAAATTACCTAGATGGGAGCATCTACTTCATTTATGCATTGTCATCACATCAAACCATCATACCATCTTATGCAACTTCAGTTGATGTTGATGTGCTCAAACAATAGCAGCATCAACTCGTCACTGCAAGACCAAACAAAAGAGACAGCTGGACCAAAGTTGGGACTGGACTGTGATCTCAGTTTGGGGTGAATGCAGTTTGTGTAGACTGTCCACAGTTTGGGAAGGGATATGCACTGTGTGCAAGTTTGCCAACAATCCCAGAGATGCCAGTTTGGAAGGGACTAGTTTTACCTTAGGTTATTTTTACTGCATTTTACAGGAGGTAAAAGAAACTGTGGTTCTTACTGGCACAGGGGCATGCGGTTTGTAAACATTACTGACATTGGCAGATTGTGGCGGGACTAAATCAGACATGCTACACTAATGACATTACATTACCGTTTCTCTCCATATAAAGCGAATCTGGTCTGAATAGGCCTTTAGTGTGTTTGTGTATAACAGGCACCTGGGCCCTGTGTCACAAAGCCAGTTCAACATAGCAAGGATTTTGTGCTAAGTCTTCACAAACCCCAACAGTGATCCCAGATAAAAACAGGAAAAAAAAACAAAAAAAAAAAAAACAGTGATCCCAGATTTCCAGTTCCATGAAGGTGGTTATCTACTGTCTCTGTCAACCTGGGATTTCATAAGCCGGCAAATGAGCATGTTTACATAAAAGAGGTGGGATTCGTTACAAAAAGTCAATCATGCAACATAGACAGATCCAGAGCAGCTTATAAGATAAGTCATATTGATCTCAGTGGTGGAATTAGGTTGTTTCAGCAGCAAAAGTAGCATGATTCAGTGTGCGCAAGGAAATTGATTATCGGCACACAACTATAGAGTATAAAACTAAACAACAAAATAGAATAATTGAAAATTGCAAAAAAAAAAAAAAAAAATGAAAGCAATTGACTGTAAATAATTGTGGGTTTTCTAGAAACTGCAGACAATTTGTTGAGTACTGTTAAAGTGGCGAGCATGAAAAATACACAGAATACTATAATTTAAAGCATGGGGAATAAAAAACAGTGTACAGTAACACTGCTGTCAAGGCCAGAGAGGACTGCCAGAGGAAAAATGGAGATAGTGCAAATGTATAGTATAAATACATGAATGAATCTATCACTATCCTTCCATTAAGGCACAGAGGCCACACTTCTCATTGATATAATATTGTATCATTATATTGATTCTGTGAAAAGAAGTTTCTTGCCTGGGGCTGCGTTGTTAGGAATATGGTAATATCTATCGCTTTAATCACTCGCAGGAATCCTATGTGAAAGAATTTCAGCGTGCATTAATATGCAGCAGTAAATTTCTTTCAATATTGATCACTGTAGCAGACTAATGTAAGCTACCTGCTGTATGACAGTAACTCCCTTTTATAGCCAGAGTGTGAAAATGGCCTGGAAACACTTATTATCTCTGATATAATAATTCATCATGGAAAACAAAGTGGTTCTGCCAGTCTCTTAACACTGTTGCCCTGTGAGCAGCCCTCCATGCTATCTGTTAATTCAACAGTATCTCCTTGTACAGTTCTTTTTATGACTTGTCTCATTCATTTGTATGCAAATCGGGTTTTGGAGATGGGACTGTGCAGTAATGGTCACTTCAGAAGGTCCAGCAGACCTTTGCCATGTAATGTCATTTTTCCAGACAGCTGATTGGTGAGCAGATGATTGGTAAGCGGGTTAGCTGTGCAAGTTACCACGGTGATGTGAACCACCTTCATGACATTGGGAACTCAAAGTAAAACCTCAAGTTACCTCTTTAACCTCTAATCTCTAATCCTTTGATGATGTCATGTGTGTACATATTGTTTGTGTACAAGCGCTAATGTACACTATGTTTAAAGTATGTGTGTTTGCATTTGTCTGCATGTGTGTGTTTTTGGATGTATGTATTTCCTGGGGTTTAAATACACATCAAAGCATGGCAGTGAAATCAAAAGTGATATGAGTTAAAAGTGATGTGATGGTATTAAACAGAACGGTGGTAGATGTGGTAACTCATTTCACCATAGAAAATGTTGCAGTTAACCAATTTTTACATCAAACCTTTGTATTAATCTTGCCTTCATCTTGAGAATACATGCCAACTGGGCTTTGACATAACCTGCCTGCTGAACAATTCTGTTTGATGAAAAATCAAGACAACAACAAACCGGTAGATGACATAATTTCCCTGTAATTCCCATTCTTCTCACATTCAACTGAGCATGATATAGTTTCTAATTGCAGATGTAAACTCCCAAACTGCGAGGAACATCTGAAGCTATCAAAAATGTTCACAGCATTATTTTAATGTAAATATTAATTCACTGTTTGCAGAGAAACAACAATGTTTCGGTCTCGGTGACATTCCTCAGATGGCACGAGGAACAGAAGTCTGAGTATGATGACATGATATGCCCGAACTATTCACATGATCTTATTTTCCCTGGTGTGGGGAAGGACTGACATTTTGTGGCATGTTCTTCTCATCCTAAGATAGAACAAAATTGTCCTCACTCCACAGACTTTGATGTGACAGAAATTGCATGGGGATGGCAGCCAAATAACCTTGATGGGCTGGTGCTTTTAGCCCCATTACTGGATGTATGAAAAATATACCTCCTTAAAATACCGATCATATTTGTAAAGGATAAGGTAAGATAAAACTTGAATGATCCCTGTGGGGAAAATGGGCATGGAGTCTGGGCTGGGTCTTGTGATTATAGAAAACATACATACATTGCACAAAATGTAAAGGAAACATGATCTGATTAAATCTTAGAAAGCTACTCCACCCTGGTACCGGAATAGAATTTGGGACTGTTTCTAATGGCTGAATGGTTCAATGCAATGCAGGCAAGGGTGCTTTATTATGATGCCAATATCTGATCACACCCCACCAGCCAAATCCATATTGTTTGATCTGTGACATGTAACCCCAATATGTGAGTAATTATTGTTTCATCTCTCAGTTGCCTCAGATGTGGAGGATGGCAGGGCAGGACGGTTCAGGGGGCCTCAGGGGAGAGAGAGAGCGTCTATGTTCTGGGAACCAAGACAGCTTTTATACTATGATTTTGATCAACCCTCAGGCCAGACAGACAGAGAGATGTGTGTGTGTGTGTGAGTGTGTGTATGTGTGGGACGATAGTGAATGTGTCTGTCCGTAAAGGCATGAGGGATGTTGGGCGGTGCTGTGCATTTGCATGTACATGTTTGTGTACATGCCCTGTACATGTTTCAGATGGGTGTATTTGTACCTGCGGTGTTCATGTATATGTTTGTTGAAGGAGCAGATGGGGAAAAGACATCACACTGAAAAACATCTCCATCTTCACATGTCATTAAGTCTTATATTCAGTTTATTTTTTTCTTCTAACAAGTGAAAAAATCTGCCAGTGGGATAATATAATCCCCCTTGTTTCCATTGCTAATCAACTAGGTTCCAGAATTTTCTTGAATCAAAAGTCATTTTTTTTTATCCTAGTGGACTGATCTGCCTCATTCTGCTTTGTTTCAACATATTTATACCAGAAAACAAGTGAAATTGTATCGGAAACAAGATTTTAACACTGACTATAAGACTAAATGACTTGTCAACATATTTGCAGTGTAAGTGCATGAGCATGCTGACACACATATTCATGTAAAATGTGCATGTAGGCTATATGAGATTCTATGCAGTGGAAGCAAACAGCCATGGGCTTGCTATTGTGCCAAATGTGAACGCTTGCTTGAAGGTGACAGGTTCAGGTTGTGTGTGAGAGGTAGAAGCACTGAGCTCCTGCTGGCTCAGCATGGCCAGGTCAGACTTCTATTATGGACACATGCCCATTAGCACATTAGGGCCAAAAGCTAAGGCCTGGCCACTGTTTGACAATTTCTTGGCCGTCCTCTGCTTCATACATTGACTTTATTGCTCTCAGCAGCATGGCTTATGATGCAACGACTTATGTGTTTTTAAGGGACTGCTCATGCACTCATTGGATTCACAGGGTGGTTCAGAAGTTCCCACTTCCAGGTTTGTAAAGTTGCAAAGTAACAAAATCCTGTTGCATTCACGTACTTCGAAAAAAGAAAGAAATGTTGTTGTCATTAGCTTCTTAAACTAATGACAATTAGCTTCTTAAGCTAAGCTAAGAGAAATTTTCACTGTGGCTCACTGAAGGATTATCAGATCGAATTTTTTATCACAGAAAACTGGGAAACTGGAATATACGGTAAATCTGACACAAACTTTAGGTGGCCCACCTTCTGTTTGAAACTTCCATTCTCTCCTGTGGACTGAGAACTGAGAGTATGCAAAGTGTGACATAATGTACACTCTGATATAAAACCATTCAACTATGGGACATTGAAATAATGATAAAAATAACTTTGACAAAATCAAATCAAGACTTAATGTTTACTGTGATGTAATTGCCAATTTTCAAGACTGTGTAGGTTTTTTTTTTATCAAAGCAAATGGCTCATGAAGGTAGAGAGACAAGCCCTAACTATCTGCACAGACATCACCAGTGACAATGAGGAGAAAACTGGCACAAACTTAAAACACAATGAAATCCCTCAAGCCACCATTTCAGGATTATTATGAACCTCCAGTATGCACAGTGCTGGCTGGTGCCGCCTTGTCTAGGTACAGAGATCAATGCTGACTGGACTTTTGCCAATCCGTCTGTGACTGCCTTGTGCTTTTCAGCGTTAACCGACATCAACAGACACCTGAACAAGGTGACTTCACAGAATGTTCATTCTTCGCCCGCTCAGAAGTAACACTGCCACTTGTACTTTCCATTTGCACTTTTGCACATGCACACAACTAGCTTGGTGGTGGCAGGTGGTGACAGAGCCTCGGCTTTAATCTCCTCTTGTTATACTGCCTTCCACAGATGTTGTAAAGTCAGAAATTCCAACTTTTTGCTCGGAAAAGTGCAATGGAACGATCCTGCATACTCACACTGGCATACACCATAAATGTTCCTTTTGTTTATATCCCTCAAAATGCATGTTAAATCAAATCATACAAAATATATCTGTGGTAACCGATTAAACATTTCATTGCAAAAAAAATATTCAACTTGAACAGCCTTTTAGTCTCATATTCAGAGTTCTTGTTTCTCTTAAAACAAATAAAAGAGCTGCCAGTGGGATGAGATAATCCCACTTGTTTCTGATGCAGTTTCACTTGTTTCAGGATTTTTTTCTGGGAACAAGTTGAAACAAGGCAGAATAAGAAAGTATTTTACAATGGGCAAAGAAAATCTTGCAGGCATATTTTACGAGCTGAACCACTGGCGTGGATGGAGCTTATAATTACCAATTATCGGCTGGGGATTTCTGACTTCTGACCTCCGACATTGTTCTGTGATCCCAGAAGTGAGGTAGTGTTAAGCACTGTAATGAGCCCAGGAGCATTAGGGGGAGCTGCCCCACAAAAAAAAGAAAAAAAAAACAGAAAAAAAAGAAAGAAAGATTGATTGATTGATTGACCCAATTGATTCACGGCACTACAGAGCAGGACTCAGCGGCAGGAAAAGGTGAGGGAGACAGGAGACAGAAAGAAACCTTTACATGTTTGTGGTAGCGCAATGCATTTTACATGAATAAACAAACAAGTTTAAAATAAGTATTGACCACTTTTTTCAGTGCATGATCGTGCTCAGTGGCCTGTATGCATGTGTGGGCAGCACCAGTGGAAAGACAAGGCCCTTATCTTTTATTTGAGCACAGATGAACACTGTGAACCCGGTCTCAAGGTGACAGGGTCATGGTCTGTGTGAGAATAAGCGGGTTTCTGCTGGGCTGGCTGGGCAGGTCGCACTCTTGTTCTGGACAAACACCCATTAACACTCGAGGAGTAAAAGAGAATCCCTCTATTCTGCTCTCATTTACCATAAAAGTTGGCTTTATGCCTCTCCAGTTTGTAATTATCACTCAAAATGTGAACTCCAATGTCAACACGATGCAATGTTTTATGGATATGGTATAAATAGCAATATTCACGGTTAGATGCCTGATTATTTAGATCTAAGAAATACAGCAAAGCTCTACTGACTAGACCTTAACCATTTTGCAATTCGATTCTTTGTTGCAATGCAGATCATGGACGTTAATGTAGGCTATTACATAACACTTGTAAAGCGCGGTAATACGTTTAATACATTATTAAACGTCAGAGTGCTCTTATACTGTATATCAGCACTCATGGAATGCCTCCTGACCAATCAAATTGCTGGACCGGATCTAACTGTTGTACGGAGTGATTTATATGACACAGAACAATGTTGTCAGACGGGTTTTCATTTTGTATTTGATATACTGTACTTCTTAAGCTGACTTTAAACTGTGAAACGCTTTCTTGTAGTCTATAAATCTGTTTTATGAATAAGCTTCATTAGGACAAAATGAAACGTCTCAACTTTTACAACTAAATTATTCTTCCTCCCCTCCTCCTCCTCCTCCTCCTCCACCTTCTTCCTCCTCTTCTTCTTCTTCTTCTTCTTCTTCTTTATTTTCTTTATTTTTAAAACTGTTGGGCATCCAGTCCACATTGCCCTTCAATTTGGCTCTCTGTCTCACTTTGTTCTCCACTTGAAATGTTGACTTTTTACCTCTCACGACCTTCAAGTGTAAATATGCTGTATCTGATTGTTCTCATACTCGTACATTTTGCCTTCAGTTAATAAATACAAGACTAAGCCTACAACAATTTGCATAGATGCTAAATGGACTTGCCAAAGAATTCATTCATGCATGGTTGATTAGCTATGAAGGACACAAGCTGTCTGCCTATTTATCTGCCATGAGTGTATTTTAAGGGGACTTGGAGCCGTATAAAAAGACATTTGGAGTGCAATAGTCATTTGTGGAAGGTGTGAGCAAATTCCCTGACAATCAGCTCTCAAATTCTGGCAGTGTGACATGTCTCAGCTGGTGCATCACACTGATGAATGGAAAGCAACATCGGTACAGAGCAGAAAAGCTTCACTTACTGTTCTGATTATTAGAGCGCCGTTGATCAAATTTATGACTGTAATTTCGTCTGGACATGCTTGTGTTTTCCATTTACATATGGTTTATAGAGCTGTGATTTCATTTGCATAATGGGAGCTCAAAGCGATATGCTGACGAAAGCACAGGGAGGGCTCCCAGTAAAGATTTTATAGGGTGCTGTTAAAAGAGGAGAAAGCAAACATGCGCGTGCACGCGCGCGCACACACACACACAAACACACACACACACACACACACACACACAGATACACAAAACAATGTCAGTGGTGAAAAGAAATGCTTGGATCTGTACTTGCTTTCTGCTCCCTTGAACAAACAGGGAATGTCAATATCCTTCAAATGCCAAAGACAACAACTAAGAGTCAATAGACTGCCCATGCACAGTGAAAAACAAACAAAAAATAAAATATGACCACTGCTCATAACTGCCAAACAAACAAGAAAATAAACTTTAGCTTCAACTCAGGCTATTGTTTTCTGGCACACATTTTTTCTAACATTGTGATTAATTCAGTGATCAGTTGATTTATTTAACTGTTTATCATAATCGTTTTTAAAGTGCTGATGAGAAGGCATCCAGCATACATGCAGTTCTTCTTCTGATTTTCGCTATCTTGTTAATATGATGATTTTCAAAGTCGCTATTTACACAAAAACCAACATAATAGGATTGCTTTTGAAATGCAACATTCAATTTACATTAAAAAATCCAACAGCTTGTTCTGTGGGATGCAAAAAAATCTACATTCACATCTTGTTAGTCTGTATGTTACAGGCATAAGCTCAGCATGTTATCCACTAATCTTGGCCAATTAGATTGCATTCAAATAAGAGAAGGCTATAGGTCTTCTTCCCATACACACTGTGAAGCACTAACAAGCTCCTACAAGCTCCCTTTTCATTAATCTACACCGTCTCTGCTCACCAAATGTTTTAAAAACCCGCTTTAACTCCACATTTCTGCAATTATACGGCATTGTGATGCAACGTTTCAGTATCCCTGTAACAGGTTTGTTCTCTCACCTGGTGGACAAGCAGACACAATACTCAATTTGTCTCGGCAGCGTTATTTTCACTTAGCTCTCTGGTGCTGCACAAAACTTGCGGTTATATCCCATTTCTCTTTTGAGTCATTCTGAATGTGCTGCACATGATATGAAGTGGAGGGCCGGCACGAAGACTACACTGCACGCTGAAAAAAAAACAATAAAACCGTGATTAAATCAACATGGCTCTTTAAACAGCCTCGTTAACTAATAGTTTTCATTCCTACTGTGATGAAGAACACTAGAATATGAAGAGTAAATGATGAATGAAATGAAACTATAAATAACTCCTTATAGGCATTTTAGTCATTTGGAATCAATTTCAAACCCAGTCTTGGGATCCATTTTTCCATCTCAAGCAGCCATAATGCATATTCATACTAACTCGTACTGGCTCGAACCAGAGCCACCAAACTGCCCCGGCCAATCAACATTCTCCAAGGAACTGCAGGCCTGGTTTAGGTGATGACAGCAGCAAGAAGTGTCTGTGCATCAAATTGCAAAACAGATCGCTGCCCCAGAAGAGGTTAGTGTTGCAGCATAGCGTAGCATAGATTTTCCCTATAGAAGAGTCGTGCACTGACATGCTTAGCAGCTTACTGATATGTTTGCTTGCTTTGACCTAGCCTTGATGCATCTCCTCTTTTTCCTTGGAGCTCCGGTTTTACCACATGGAGAGAATTTTTGCCACTTCCACCCTGCGGAATATGTTTCTCCAGCGAGAGAGTGAAGGCGAAAACGAGCGGTCAGCGAAATGGAGCTCTGGGAGGCAATATTTAATCATGCTATTGATTATAAGACTTGTTCAGATTCAGATGGGCAACACGAGAGGCGGATTTTACGAACTCCCTGCATTTTTCAACATATATCGATGATCCTCTTCCAGGCTGTATACTCTGGATGTAGGAGAATAAGGCGAGCTTTCACCATCACATTTTCTGCTGTTTGTTTAGTTTTTGTGCTGTATCATATGGTTTGTTTGGACAAGCTAGCTAATGATTGACAGATGGTTGATCCAATCATCTGCTATGTATTTTTTGTAAACACCGGTTGCTGCTGCTCTTATTCCAAATGATTTGAAACCCAGACTCTGTTTCATGAAGTGAACAACAGAGATGAAATCGTCTTTGCAAATATGACCATGTGAGGCGAGGTCTATGCTTTGTTCCCAGTCACGTACTTAACACTTAAGGTCCTGCAGCTTCAAGCATAGCCCTCTCCTCCATGCATTGGATTTATAATTAGCTGAAGGAAGGGTTGCTCTTGGTTGGAGAAAGCCTCTTCGGTTTTCCAACACCCTCCGGGCTTCTTCGCGAGCACCTGTTGTATAGGAGGGGCGAGAAAGAGGAGGGAGAAATGCTGCTGAGACAGTAGAATGAGAGTTACCGCAGTATGAAAATCGAAATTATGCTCTGCTCATGGAACCTCAAAACTGGGGGCAAATGTGTGGGGAGGATGTTCAAACGGGTGCCCGCGAGGCAGGAAGAGCGGCTGCAAGTGACAAATGAAGCCCCTCCAGATCAACAAGACCTTGTTTCATGTCGGTGTCTGTGAAATCCGAGGTGTTACGTGCTCCTCTGAGGGGGCAGAGCCGAGGCGACTACATCGGCGTGACACCCCACCACCC
>OMLF01011244.1:5662-20467 GCA_900302615.1 Holocentrus rufus
TATGTAGGACTGTGGAATGTGAACAATCAAATCACTGCAACAAGGTAAAACATTCAACCATAAGATGCCAGCAAAGTCAAAATTTTCTACCTGGGTTTCATGACCCTTTGGCAGGCCTGAATAGATTAAACCTCACAAAAAACTTACCTCTTTGATATTATTCTTCTCTTTGCCACATTACTCAATCACATTGACACTCAAAAGTGTGTGTGGCTTATTCAAAACATGTACTGGTGGGTTAAGTCGATACTGGGACCAATTACTGTGTGTTCTCATTCATATGTGAAATAGTGTTCTTGTTTTTAGTGTTAACATTTTGTCTGTACTGTACTAATATGAGTAAGTTTATATTATTAAATAAATAAATACATCAATAAATAAATAAATTTACATTGTGCCCCAGCTCTGATTGTGGTTATAAAGGCCAATTTCTGTCTGATATGATTCAGTTTATCATGACCAATATTGCTGCTGCAATCATAGCACTGCATGATTTTGAGTTGTATTCCACCACCTCTTCTTTTAAAATGCCTAATTTCTGCAGAGGAGGGTCTTTTGTCTGTTTTTTTCTGTCTTTTCTGTGTAGCCCGTCACAGGGATACACAGCGTGGATAAGTGTTAAACATGTTATCATGCTGCGTTTGACAGGCTGTCACCTGGGATACAGTTGAGGATAAAACAGCAATAATGTGGCTCAGTCAGAGTGCTCCCAGCTGTGGAAAATTTATAAATTGGGGTAATTTCCATGTCGCAGATTTTGAATGCCATTATTCTGTTATCACAGAGTTTTATGAAAGAGCCCTTGTATTTGCAGGATCTGAAGCTTCCGTGGATGCACACAGATTCCCACGGCACCTTTTTCTAAACTTCTCTTTACAAAACGGAGCATGCATTTGTTGTGTATATACATCATTTAAACATGCAGACGCAGCTCTGCCTTGAATGCCAGGCTAAGGGAAATTATGTTCATACAGTATATGCAGCTGTTCTAATATGATTTTATTCCATATTTTTATAGGGCCCCAGAAAAGATGCTACAGAAAACAAATGTGGCGACCTTCAAACTTGATTTCAGCCAGTTCTCCCTTGTTTTCCTATTAATAATTACTATAATTAACTGGTCCGATAAACTTTTATTTCTGAAGTTCAATATCAAGAATCAAACACATCTCTTGGGAAAGAGACAGCAAGACCAAGGATGCAGACAACCTTCTTTAAACTTCATGAATGTTGTCATTGTTGAGCTGTTCAGTGAACCAGTGGAAAGTGGTGGACAAAACAAAACACTTTTTTTTTACATGGCCATGTCTAAGGAGGTCATATGCCTTCACAGCTTTCATATTCTTTATTTATCATCCCCCTGAGGGAAAGTATGGGGACTTTGGAAGGGATGTCTCTATCAGATGAAAATGTGAGTTCAGATGTTCTATCTTTCTTTTACACACTGTTCTGAGGTTTTTTTGTTTTGTTTTGTTTTAGAAAGCATTATGATAAATGCTTAACATTTGTCTTGAGAAGGGCACTCCTCGTCTTTTTCTTACAGACAGTACAGCTTATGCAAGCAAGGCACTCTCAATATTCAGTCTCTCCACCAACACATTATTTGTTATATGTGTGTTTATGTGTGTGTGTCTATGTGATATATGTTGGTAAATTTATTTATTAAAATATGAGCATGTTTCTAAGTACAACAAATAATCTGATGCTTGTTAGTTCGAGATAACTTGTACTATAAAGCCTTGGTTTTAAATAAATGCACATAATCTGATTTGGTAGAGAAAGAAAAAACTTAACAAGAAAAAAAAAAACCAAGAACAACTAGAAATTCACATTCTTGTGGACTATAGAACAGTCTTATCCTCATCCATTTTAATAGCCCTGACTCTCCTGCTCCATTCAACTCACCTGAAGGTTGAAGTTTGGCAGCAAAGACCGGAAAAACAGCGACAACGTACTCTCATTCGAGGCTCCGACACTCTGCCTGTGTGCACAAACACACACACACACACACACACACACACACACACACACACACACACATATTATTATTCAAGTGGATAAGTAAATTGAGGCAATTTAATCCTGTCTTTTCTGAACACAATATCTGTATCTTCATTTAAACAGTGTATTGAACTGCACAGTGACTTGATAATCCTATTTCATGTATTGACTTTTGCAAGTTATCTCTCACCTCTGCGGCCGGGTGTAAGTTACCACCGAGTCCAGTGGAGGGAGAGGGTCAAAGCCCATCACAGGCTGAGTGGTCACTTCCTGAAGGGATAAAACAATTTTTGTTGACTATTTTAGAAACAAATGGTATAGAAGTATTTTATACAGCAATGGCAAAGAAGATACAAAGAAGATAATATTTGCATCAGTTTTGTTATATAATTGATTAATTTATTAGCTAAAAGAAGTTATTAAATGCACAGCACCTAGAAGTTAAACAAAGAGTGAGAATGTCACATCTTGGAATCTTAGGAATTATAAAATTCAAATGTTTCAGCACACCGAAGATTATACTGCACACGCTGTTTGGAGTAATTTTCTTTTTATTATTTCTGGAACAGTGAAAAATAAAGCCCTGACCACCTCAGTTCATATGGAGAAGGTTGAGATGAGACTGGGTCAGCTAACCTGTTGTATGTTACAATGGCATATAAACTTCAGTGATTCAAATGACTTGAGGCTAATGCTAATGACAAAAATTGAATCTTGGGTGAACTGTTCCTTTAAAGATCATAAACCCTTCAATAATAAAAAGGATGTGGTTGACATTTTAATATTACACTTCATTATGATCTGAAACCCAAATTCATGTGGGATACACCAGAGCTGTTTTTAGGGTTTACCGTTCAATTTTGCTATTCCGGTAGACAAGGGAATGATATAGTTTAGGTGAATCACACATTAATGCCAACTTGGTGAAACTTTTTTATGTGTTTAAAACATGAGCCCAACTGTGTTAAAGTGTGTGTGTTGATTATGTCTCTCACTAGAGGCAGAGTGGAGGTGGCCTCTTTGATCTCAGACAGCAGGACGTGGCGATGGATGTTCCGTGGTGCACTCTGGTACCTCTGCTTTCTCCTGTGACAGAACAGCATGTTAGGGTGATTGTTTACGAACAATGATGGTTATTATAATAATTAACATAGGAGCTGGCAGGTCCAATCCACGGTGTTATCATTACTGAAGAGGTGGAAATGCTGACCAGATGAGTAACCAGAACAAAAAGTTCTGTCAGGATTCAACTGTAGGTCAACCAGGTTACAGGCCGACGGGCATGTGGTTTGTATTTCAGGTCAAAACAATAAGGAATGCGTTTTCATTCATTAAGGTTTGCGTGAAAAGAAGTTATTAATATATGCATGTACTGTGAGTTTCTAAATAAAATCACATACAATACAAGCCATGTGGTTCATGGTCAAGTGCGTTAGATCTGCAGACTAGTCATATGTCTCATGTCCTTGAGCAAAAAGGAAAATAGATGGTTAGAAATTCCACAATGACACGGGAAGAGCGCTGTCATGTCATAACCAATACTGTTAGAACTTAAATGCACTCTAATGTGAACAAACTTGCAACTTTTATGATCGCATTTTCAGCCAGAAAACACATCGAGTTAGGTCAACACAATCAAAAGTTAGGCAGCTCATAAATTTCTTATCCCTGGTTCTAGTGCGTTTGTGTCGAGCACAACAACCCGTGGGCTTTTAATCAGTGCTGATCAGCTTTTGCTGCAGCTGACTATCTCATGTCGCGTGCTGTGGGTTTTTGGCAGACAGTCATTTCTTGCAAAAGTCTCCCAAGTAATCTGACAGACAATTTAAGTATAAGATGTTGTATGATGTTCAGCATTACTACCAGCTACTAGCAGTCACTACCTGATCATTCATGATGCCATTTGCATCAAGCAAGGACGGATGATAAATAATAAGAATAAGGAAAATATGGTGGACTATTTATTTAATACTTTTTAAAACACCGAGTTACAAAGTGCTGCAATAAAACAACGCTAAGCAAAATAAAAGACAGAAGCCACATTATAAATATGGGCTACAGTAATAAAAACAGTAAAGCAGAAAAGTAGCTTAATAAAAAGTAAAAATAATGAGTAGAAGAAGAAGAAGAAGAAGAGGAAGAAGAAGAAGAAGAAGAAGAAAAGCTGTAAATAAAATAGTTTAAAAGCAAGTCTGTGAAACGTTTTTGACTAAAAGAATATGCCAGATTTGTCCATTCCGCCAGATAGAAAGGCTGTTCCAGAGTCAGCCCGTCTCCTTTAGTTGTTGTTGTAAATGTTTTTGCCAAAATTGCTGAAGGTGAAAGATGGGGTTGTGTGCATGTTTTTTTTTTAACCAGGAAGAACTTTTATCTATTTTCACCCCTATTTAAATGGATAATGTAAAATGGATTTCATGATCAGTGTTATTTATTACATCTGAAAACAGGCTTAGCCATTCTTCTCTGAGATAAGAGCTGTTGGTACAAATTGTGCATTTAATCAACATTTACCATTTCAGTCGATGGTGAACCAGTTTGTAAATCATTGTAATTTCTCACATTTTTAATGTGATGCTGCCTTACATTTGCGTTTTTCTCCACTGCCACACACAACATAATGCAAGCTGCAGGTTAGACTCAGTATAAGGACAATATAAGGACAGTACAAGACAAATTTTGTCTGTCAAATGCTGTTTGAAAACTACACAAAACATCAAGTGACCAGTGAATGTTCATCCCATTTTGTACATATTAGTATTGTTTATTACACAGATATGTTGAATAACTGATTCTAATTGGTGAATTAAAACATTCTGCAGTCTGTTATTTCTGTATAACTGACTGCTGTCAAGCTGTGACCTCATCACTGTAACAAATCAATAGACTTCACCAAAGAAAGTCTTGCTGCTGTGCGTGTTGTGGACTAGCATGCTAGCTACATCTACTGAAAGCAGTTGCTTAGGTAGCTGAGTGGCGACACCCAGTGTCAAAGCGACGTCACAACCATTAAATATATTACTGGGCTCCCGACCACCACAGGCGGAAAACTGGAGAAAGATACTTTCCTCCAATCCAGGAAACATGAGAGGGTGAGTGCCTCTCCAAGCTAGCTAGCAGAGCTACTTGGCAACTCTGAAATGTAAACACTACGGCACCGCCCACCCTTCAAAGTTTCTTTACTTTTACTACTGACACTGGTGTGGTGACAGCTGGTGTTTGCACCAATAAGGCTAATTATTGATCAGTGCGCTCCTGGTCCTCCTGGTCCATACACCACATCATCCATACTGAATGATGCGGTGAAACTCCTTTTTCCAACATTATTACCATAACAACCTATGTAGCAATGGGGCCAGCTGACTGGCAACGGCCAGTGTCAAGAAGACAGTTACAGTTGAAATCTCTGTGATGAGCACAATAACCATCACAACGATGACAACAATGGCACTGCTGTAAGTATAAACCAAATGTCTTTACATCAGCCATAAAATGTGATCATCGCTGGCTGCAGCATCACAAATCGCCAGACTATAAACTGATCTTTGATGTCTTCAGATCACTTGTGGCAATTGGAAAACAAACATAAAATTGTTTTTCAAAAGTATTCTTTTGCTTTTGTTCAGGGCTTGTTCAGGGCTGAAGAGGGCTATTTAGTGACTTTGTCAAGTGAGAAATATGAAAAACTGCTTTCTACAAACTACTGCAGGAAAATCAAAGTTTGCCAAGAACGTGGACCAGATGTGGCAGAGCAGCTCACTGGGATCTTACTTGTTTTGGCAGTCCTCCACCAGAGGATCGTTGGCATCGACTCGACCCAACACCTGCTTCACACACTCCTCTAACCAGAGCATCACGCCTCCTTCTCTCCACAGGGTGTGAGTTCTTCCCACATACAGTCCAATCAGCTCGGCCAGGGCTGGGGACTGCCTGGAGAGAGGGAAGAGAGGGGAGGAGGAGAACAGAAGAAAAGAGCACAATGAAAGGGGGAAAGGAAAAACTACAGACCATAAGAAGAGTGATGTATATGCCTTATCTGATAGTAATTACATTTCTATGCTATACTGGCATAATGGAGTTGCATTTAATGGAAATAAATGCTAGGTTAATTTTATGTGCCTGGCTGACATTGAAACATGGAGGAATAAAGGCAGTAATATATTACCCCATCTGACTCTTTGGGCCAAAGAAGGCATGTGATGAGACTGCAGCATCTGGCTGCACAGTACACAGATCCAATAAAGGCATCAACACTGAAGGAAACACACACACACAGCACACCAAACAGGTGAAAACACTCATTCACGATGGGATAAAGGAATCTTAACACATGGAGCACTTTCCTGCAAAAAATAATCAAGGTCTTCAGAAAAAGGAGAGTATGTAGAGTAACATGTTGCAATGGTCAGACGGGTAGTTGTGCATGTTTCTGTTTGTCTAACCTCCAGGGAACATGATGAGAGCGTTCTGCAGCATCAGGTCAGCCTTGTGTCTGTGTTTATCACTTTCCTCAGGATCCATGTCTTCTTGCTGGCTGAGATGGAAATGGCTGAGCGCAATGGAGAATGCAAAGTTTGGCAGCTGGGAGAGATTTCTGTGCTCCTGGACATAAAAACAAATACACTGTGTTTTAGTCAACAAGCTAAGTTCTGGCAGAACAACACTAAAAAAACAACCGTAAGTAACTTCATATCACATGTACACACACACACACACACACACACACACAGAGGCACCACACACGTACACTTCACCTCCCAGTCTTGGTACAAGCGGAGGAGAGAGTGGTACTCTCTGGAGCGCAGGGTCAGGAAATCAATGAGCAGCAGCATGCAGAGCGGGTCAGAATCTGGGTCCAAACTGAGAGAGACGGCAGAGAAGACAACGCAAAAGATTATATCCAATGCTTGACCAGGAAACATACAGACCAAATATGGGAAGAGAATAACATTTAAAGCTGATGTAGGTTGGTTTTAGAGTGCAGCAAAAATACTCCAAAAAGTAATCTCATTTTGCATCAGTTGTCAAACTGCTGTTTGTTTTTTTTTTGTTTTTTTTAGTGGCTCACTAGGTCGTGGAAAAAAGAACGCCAAGTGTATTTGTCTTGATCTTTTCCTTTAAACTTACTTACTACTGCAGTATTAACATTATTTTAAAATTTCCAAGTGATAGCTGCAATCCGACAGTGAAACTGGATATAGTTTAGATTAAAAAAAAAAAAAGAAAAAACATGAGACACGATAATATTATTGGTTCTTTGGTGTAAAACAATGGATAAACAGTCTTAAGAGGATGTATCGTGTGTGTGACACTCTGCTTCAGGCAGCGCTTCTTATGATTCTCTTATCAAGTAATGTGTCATGTTACGCCGTCGGTGATTTAAACACAAGCAGCTGGGAGGCGACAGACATCACAGTGTATTCCAGCGCTGCTGCTTATTAAAGAGCCAGAACAAAGCTGTCATGAGATGAGGAAGCCGGAATTTGATGAAGATCATAGATGAGCCGTGACCACTACTTGGAAAAGCTATAAAACTCAAAGCTGAGGCTGATTGATGGGAGTATTGTGTGATCAGCAGCCCTGTGAGTGTGTTTAAAGCCTTTTGTAAGTGGTCTCTCCACTGGCACGGCTCGGTAGGTTTTATGTTCTGTAATGAGACCAAAGTACTTAAGTAGACTTTCTCTCATTTAATGGTCATCTACATGGCGATAATCAAACACATTATCTAATTATACATTACATAATGTACTGTCAGGTACTGTCTATATTATACTGTATGTTTTTCACTACACTGCTGATGTGCAATTAATAAACAGCAAAAACTATTTGAATGTCCTGCTAATCTGAGGCCAATTCTGTTTGCACATTATATTGTAGGACTTAGATAAAGTATTTGCTTTCAGACAAAGTCATTTGGATAGCATATGTAACACAAATTCAAAAACACATTACATTTTTTTCACCAGACAAATGATTCTGTGGGGCATCTCTGAACCATCTCTATATTATCTCTTTTCAGGAGGCAGTCACACTCTGCCTCGGGCAAATGACGACGCAAATGTCTTATAACATTCCTGTATGGAAATAGGCAGTTCCCTTATGTTTGAACGGATCTGCCTGTGGCAGAACATACGATAAAGATCCACTCTACACTCATCTGACATTGCCTCCATCAATTTTCAAATCTGATGATAGCTCTCAGTAGTTGCTTTATTCAAGGACATAAGGTTTCTTTTTGTTTAGCTTGTTAGGCATGTGAATAAATGGTTGTCACTGTGATCACAAATAAAGGAACACAAGGCTTACTGTTTGTTGTCCATGTAAACTAAAACAGGGTTGTGTGACCCATTCAGATTCGCCCCAATGTTCCTACAGTTAGCCAGCAGAGGCATGTAGTAACTGTGGGGCTGTAACAGTCACTTGTGAGAGCGTCTGGCTACACAACAGAAGCAGAAGCTCTGGCAGGATCAGATCCTTTGACAGAGAAGGTACAAATGTGGCTCCAGGAGCAGATGACTCAGTTACTCATCTCTGAAACAAATTTTAAGTTTTCACCACGCCATGATTACAAAATATGATCGCAGTATAATGACGATGAAAGGTCTGAACTGTCTGTCTGCAAAGGTAATGGCAGATGTTGATTAGTCTCACGGAGCCGTGTGTCATGTTTGCCCAAGACTGTAATGACTATATCTGTCATGTTTGTTATCTTGTTATGTTTCCCTTCCCTTATCAATAGGTTTTCCTTCCCAGTCCCCTCCCTCGGCTGTGGGCATTCTTGTGTACCTCAGGATCAGTCTGCAGTACTCCAAAGCCGTCCGTGGGCATCCTCTCTTCTCCAGGAACAGCATGTGCTTATAAAGAGCCAGATAAAATGCCCTGCAAACAGAGATTATAGAGGTGTGTTCTGCAGTCATTCTTTACTGCAGTATAATGACACAGACAAAACCAAAAAATGCACAATTTAACTAAGAAACCATCATTTAAAGTCCAGCTGAGGATGACTGCAAATGACCAACCTGTTCTCTGGTCTGAGATAATCAAGTCTGCAGGTCCCTGAGGTCAGACTGAACAATGGGTGAAAAGCACATTCAAAGCTGTACAAGGCCCGCTCTGGGAAAAAAAAAACACACACACACAACCCAACATATATTTTTCATTTAAGTCCACATCAACAGAAAACTCATCTTGCTCCCAAAGCCCCCCTAATGAAAAAGCAGTTAGAGGATGAAGGCAGCAGCTTTAGCTCAGAAAAGTTACAAATCAAGACTGAATAGTTCACACAGACATGTAGAGAACATGGATGCAATGATTTCATAGGTACATGGCTACACCAGTCATGTTCTTCTCACAGAAAATGTCCAAACCAGCAGGACTCCAGGGTTGAATACCACTGTCTTAAAGGTCAAGATCAGTGAGGATATGCTAATTGGATAATGCCTACAGACTTGCTGAAATCTAAAAGAAATCCCCCATTCATTCTCAGATTAGAGTGAATGTATCTCTGAAAGTAGCCACTGATCCTCACCAATAAGGTCTCTGGCCATCTCTTGATCCTCCTGTATGCGACAAACATCAGAGAGCTGCAGCAGAGAATCAATGTGATAGGGGTTCATCTGCAGCAGGGTCTAAGGTACAAAAAGAAGGGAAAAGATGGGGAGGAAGAGAAAAGCAAAGAGATGAATCGAGAATAAAGAAGATGTTTTCAATATTATGAAGCTACAAATACTGGATACCCATTTAAGCATAATGATAGCTGCATTCTGTTCTGCAGCCTCACAAATTTATTGTTGAAGTAACTTACACAGTGGAATTCGACTATGGTTACCCAGGTAAGAGGGCAATGAGATTAATATGAAGATATAGTGTTCCATACTGGGTGAGCAAGCCTCTGTGAACGTTCAGCTGCATGCACAACAGGCTGCAGCGTCAAAGAAAGACACGTTTAGCCTGCTGATATCTGTCTATTAGGAATTAAGTTGACGAGAATATTTCAATTTCAAACTTTCAATTTTCAAGTGTTTCTAAAGAAACTACTCACACCCTGTGCCCTGTGTCGCCTTGCAACATGTTCAACCATGTTTTGATCTTGAAATGCTTATTTCATTTATAGCATTTATTTAGGATACAGTGGCACAAATCCTGCCAATAATTTATAACAATAAGGATATCAAAAACAATATCAACATATATCAAAGCAGTTGCAGCACTATCCCTAGCTATGTGTACAGGTATGGAGTCTGTGATTTAGAAAAGACTGTCACTACCTCTTGTGTTATAACTGTTAAATAATAAACTTAGGATTTATAGAGTACATACAGATTATGAAAAAATACTGCTATAGAGTAATGAACTGATTTCTATCATCCAGCCCTGGCATCATCCGTACTGAAGATGTCTGGTTTGATGTGTTATTCCTCATCAACTGACACCCTATCACCACGCTGCAGAGGATGGACATTTACCACAATGTTGTTGGGATCCATGGACTCCACAGCATCCAGGAATTTGAACTGTACTTGTTGGTAGTCCCGACCATGCTCAAAGGTGAAGAACTGCAGGCCGTCCTTTGACTGGAGTAAGGTCATTGAGATTCCTGTGGACACATGTCAGACTGATTAAAACAACAAACTGTAATATGTATCACTATTAAGAACTGCTGCTGGTGGCTTATTGTTTAAATAACAGAATTGCTCACAAATCTATGATTAGGGTAGGGTATGAGACGCTAAGATATGGACAAAATCAAATATCACAATATATTTGACCTAATACCTCAATATCAGTATTACAGCAATATTGTAGGGATGACTAAGACATTTACACACAAATTCTTGATAAACAGTCATTAGTAATGTGCCAAGCAGACAGAGGCAGATAACAGAACAGCTAGAGCAGTCTAACAAGTTCAGAAAATTGCATCCCATTTATTCTAACACAGCCCCTAACAGAATGAAGATTCAGAATGTCAGTAAACATGTTCGACATTGTACTTTGGAAGAAATTTAACTGAAAACAAAGCTCTATCGCATCTTAAACAGCCATCAGAAGAATTTAAACTGATTGTGAAGCAGAGGATACCTGGGCGGCTGAAGCGAGGCCAGGTGTCTTTAGGAATGGCCATCCAGGTGCTACGATGAAACTGTCTCTGTCTCTGTCGAGGTCTGTCAACAAGTAACGGACATAAAAAAGGAGTATACATATAGTACAAAGGCCCAGGGCCGCTTAAATTGTAACAATCATACAAAAAACATTTCCCCTTTACCTTTGATCACCAAGAACAGCTCGAGCCCCAAAATATCTCTTCAGCTCCGTCTCTGGATTCAGATTCCTAATGAATAAACACAGAATGAGGTTTTCAAGTCACAAGAAGCAAAATGACAACATGGACCAACTAAGCCAACAAATTCCAAAAAAAAACTAAAAAAAAAACACACAAACAAACAAACAAAAAACACATCAGGTCTAATGTTTTTAATAAAAGTAGGATCACAAAAGCAATTGTTATTAAAGCAACCCAAATTTAAATAATAAAGCAGTATCAGGTGTAATATGAGAAAATACAGAGGTAAAGAGGTATGAATATAATTAATAAGAGACCCAAAAATGGGACTAGTCTATTTGGGCAGTTTGAAGTCAATATATTAAATATTTTCAAGTCCAATTTTTCTTCTCATTCCATCTGTCAAATTCAAAGAAGTTGGGATGGTTTGCTGCCACTGTGGGCAGTTCTGACACTGCAGTGTGCCCCGCCTTGGCTGTCTTCTACCTGTCATGTGACCGGGACAGGCAATCAGCTTCCAAATGATTTGCTTTTAGCTATGTGAATCAAGCGCCATCACATGGTGGCAATCACAGAAATGTTTTAGTAGGGTGTGACAACTGAGGGCTCAAGCACCACTGACTGTGTCACAGTTATGTCAGCGTTACCATGGTAAAGACTGAGAGGAGTTTTACCCACTACTGCTGCATTAAACAAGTCCACGTTTAACTGTGTCACTTCAAACCATAAAGACGCTTTAATCATGACTTTACTGTAACAATTTACAATAACTTCAGTATTGTGTACATGAAAATATACACATTTATGCCTGTGTCAATTCCCACGGACTGTGAACTGGGGGCCTCCTCACCTGTGCTCCACATATATCACAGATCTGTTGTCTGAGCCCCCACAGCCCTCGTTCTGCAAGGTCAGACCATTGGATTGCTCTATGGTCTCCAGCAATGCATCGATGTCATCATCTGCTGCATCCTCCTGATATCACACACAGGAGTCAATTGACAACATGAGAGCAAATTGAGACAAAGCTTCACAGTTGTGGTTCAATGGCACAAGTGTATGTATGAAAACAGTACATAAAAGCAGCTCCCTATAAGCCTTGGTTGTTAACACTTTCTCAAAGTTTGCTACATTGCTTACTTGAACACGTAAACAAGTAGAGGTGGACAACTCTGGATAACCACAGATTACAATTTTAGTTCCAATTAATAATTTCTTATAATAATATAATAATTTTGAACCATGTGACTGGTAAAGGTCTTTTCTACAATGTCAAGGCAGATCTAAAATTCCCAGTTCAGTAACTTTACCTGTGTATCTTCTGAGGTCACTTTTGTCTTCTTCTTTTTCTTCTTCTTTTTAACTTTACCAGACTGAAGAAAACAAAAAGAAAATAAAGTTGAAAACATTGATATTCACATTTAAATCATCAGGATGTAGATGCCGATAAAACTGAGAGTAGACATCCTCCTCTCTCGTTCACCTTTGCAGTCTTCTCCTCTTGCTTTTGATGGTTTTCCTCAGCGTCTCTGTTATCATTCTTCTCTGTGGCAACATCATCGTTCCCATCTGGTTTCTCTGCATCCTCACCAGCTGACAATTTCTCTGCTTCGTTTTCTGCATCACCTATCTATTAAAAATATGTTTAAAGAAATAAGAAATACTGTTGCATGAATCATTGTCAAAAGTGACAAAGAGAATGAAAGTCATAGCCAGATGGAACCATGCAGAGAGTTGCCTAATGTTGAAGAGCAATGGATCTTAGACTGGTTCACAGCAAATTACTTATAGTTAGATTTATGATTTTGATATCAGCTCTGTCATTTTATGGCCAATCAACCATCCCACTAGGCAGCCTTTCTTCAGCAACAATGCTATTGTAAACATTCATCTTCTCTTGCAAGAAATAATCACACTAAAGATCATACCAAACAATAAATCATAGTCATAACACTGGCATATTAATGGATGGCAGTATTGAACTTGATGTGGTGAGCATGATTTGCATTTGTTTTCTATAGTCAGCTGTAAACCTCATGGTTTCAGGAGAGATTGTACTGTTTACATTTATCCAAGTTAACATGGCACTGTAAAGTTATACAGTACAATGATAGACAGTTATTGCTATCAGGTATAGCCACAGCTGTGTTGGGTATGCATTGTGGTTTGGTAATTGAAGTAAAGTGTAGAGGAAGAGTGGAAGTTCACATTCATCTTCACTTAGTGTAGAGTTAAAACAGGCTGCTAAAGTTTCTTATGAAGAAACAGCGAAATCTGAATTAGTGTCTCTCTTATCTGTGTTGGTGTTGACATCTTAAATTTTATACACTGCTATCATGTTGGAGTGATTCACATTCTGAATAACATTAAAGGTAACATGAGGTTATATGGCTGCTGTATATGTCTAAGGTATTATTGCTATTGAATGTATATTATTTTACATCTGAACAGCGGGTGTACTAACCTGTATTTCGAGTTTGGAAAACTTTAAACTTTACCTTTAAACTTAACCTTAATTGGAAACTAACTTCAGCTTCCCTTTCTCACTGTAACGAGAAAAGGTTTTACATGATCCTTCTCCCACACAGAATGGAGAGGAGATCACATTAGCCTACTTACAGATCGTACGAGTAAACTGCCACATGGGTCCGTACAATATCATGGCAGCTACCAAGACGAGTTGTATAATTTTCTGTCAGTTTTATTAACCAATATTCTCCTAGTGGTTTTCTGCTCCTAACAGGCACTGTCAAACTTGTCACAGATCCAGTATGACTGAAGAAACGCGATAATACCGCAACGTTACAGCTAACTTAGCTTCGGTGGTGCTAGCACTGTTTATGTGACAGAAAACATGAACTGTCAGTGAGAGACACCTTACATATTGACGTTACATGCTGTTACAAAGTAGTAACGTCACCTTACCAGTTCATAAATGTTGCCGAAGTTTTTCTGAGCCTTGTTCTTCTTTGCTTTTCGCCTGCTGCTGTTCTCATTTGACTGGACAGTCACAGCAGCCTCGTCAGCCTGCTCCTCCGGACCTTCACCTGGAGTTAGATGTCCGAGGTCCAGAGCCTCTTGACCTCGCTGTTTCCCTCTCAGTCTTCGCAGAGCCCGGCTCGACATGGTCCACTGCTTATAGGCTATACATACACGTCTATTTGTGGTTAATATTTACCTAATTTTAGTTAGTTAGCTGACGCTAACCACTGCAATGTTGACAATTTGTGAAACCAGCAATGATACAAGTCGGGGTAAATTTCATTGGTTGAAAACTCTTCTTCTACGGCTGCCTATATTTTTTCCTCTGCTTCCTTTTCCTTTTTTTATACAACTTAAAAAGCGCATTGCCGCCACCTGCTGATCTGGAGTGTACACATTACAAAACCATGCAACAGATGCGCTGCATTCAACTGTCTCTGGTTAGGCTTTTCCCTATCAGTATACTTAAAATAAAAAGTACATAAAATATTGCAAAAACACATTTCTAAATTAAAGCGAACATACAGTGATTTTTTTTGCAT